>JAXQKR010000111.1:0-87973 GCA_037042595.1 Aspergillus sp. DX7217 | reverse complement strand
CATCATCCGTGAATCGAACACGGGCCTCATCGATGGCAACGATGAATTCTACCACTAGACCAATGATGCTAGTTGATACATTATGCCGCATTCTATGCACATATCACTGGTTGAAAGAATATCGAACCAACCAGTCCTCGACAGGTACACATACTCAATATTCCATGACAGAAAAGATACTTATGTTGAACATCCAGACTATATCTGCTCTAACTGTAATTACCAGCAGTTCTGATCCTACTAGTTTATCACTTACAGACTATTAAATGAACATTACTCCAATAACAGCATCGAACCCTGTACGAAAACCATCTAGGAGACCAATAAAAAGGTCAACTAAGGATATCATGTCATACTAAGTATTACTACATTCCAGATTTATAAGTGTCTACTACGAACCACCTACTAGTAGCCATCCCAGTTATGTTCCTGAATACGTTCAGGGATCATCCTCGTCCTCCTTCTTAGTTTCCTTGGCAGATGTGCATTACTTGGTGATGTTACCTAGGTGTATATCATACTGATAATAAAACAAGAGACCTGATTAGAGTCGGAGTGAGTGAGTGGGTTTCGAGAGGGGGAGGATGACCGATTGCAAGAAAGAATGAAAGCCACGATGCATGAAATCCCTGAAATGCTATCATCCCTAGGGAATCAAGGAAGATTTGGCTATATTACATGGTATTATCCATCATGTGGTCTTGATCTTGCATGGTCTGACTCGGGGAATTATTTTACATTATGATGGGTCTACAGTTTGTGTTCTAGATTTACTATTATTCCCGGGGGTACAGTCGGCATTCTACATCAGAGAATACTTAGAAGTATGGCTAGGATGCTGGAAAGCGGATTATCACCCAGTCTTGAGATGAGATGCTGGATGGATAGTGGTTCCTCCATCATCTGTAAAAGCAAGTAGGGGCAAGATAGGGTCGGTGTTACATTTTATGCAAGGACCTATCACGAGAATGCCATTCCTTAAAGATACTACTGATCACAAATCTCATCTACACCGCCAGACCCCTCAATGCAACGACAAGTGTCAAGCGACCAGGTACTGGCACGCAGGGTCGGCTATGCATGGAAAATGAATATATGGTGGGAAGGAAAGAAATACATCGGTTCCTCGGAAGCATGTGCATCACACACGACCAGCTGTTCGGTCGTACTTGTGTACAGGCTAAATTTTTGCAACGTAACAACAACAACTATCCACATGTCGCCCTGTCGCTCTGGCCAGCAGAACACTCGGAGCGTCTGAAATTATCTTGGTTATTGCGACAGTAGAGGGGTATTTTCGCCCGACTCCCCGTTCTTCGGGCCTTGTCCGCGCTTTCTGCGACGACGGCGTTTCTTATTTCCGGCGGACTGATTATTCCCCAGGTCGACGATCTCGCCTTCCTGGCGGACAGGGAACTCTGGATTTTCGCTCGTTCTCGGTCGTTCAGATTCAGATGAGCTGGTGCTTGTGGTATGGAGCACAACCTTGCGGATGCCGTTGACATCGACCACCTGCTCTGTGATGCTACCACTCCGAGCCGGGCCTCGATGAAGGTAACTGCCCGGCTTGAGATGCTCTGATTGCGAGTCGATGGACCGGGCACTGCCGGTTCGACTGCCCGCTGACCGAGGGTGATCATCCTGTTCTTCATGGACCGGTTCGGGTATCGATATCGGGAGACCATCCTTCGTCTGAGTACCGGCATCAGCCGGCGGATTGGAATGGTTCATCGTGCCATATCCCGCACGGACCGCATACACCCCATCACGGGCGTCCATACCGCTCTGTACAAGTCCGGCGCCGATACCGCCCTGCAGGCCGATGGAATTATGTCTAGGTTGTACATCGGACATACTCTGGCTGGATTCAAGATCGGTCTGTCCGGACCGGGATGGCGAGGCACTCCGTTTGATCTTCACATTTTGGTATCGAGTTTGGCGCGGTCGGCTGGCCAAGTTTGATGGACCCAGGTGCTTCAAATGCTGTCTGATCTCATCCGTGGCCCCGCGATGCGTGAACAAGCCGTCCGTCGAGTCTGAGTTCTTATCTGAGGTGGGCCGACGGAGCTGGAACCGGGGCAAGGGTGCCTCTACGGAAAGCCGGCGATGGTCCTTCGGGGCCCCATTGGGCGGAGCAGGGGACTCGTTGTCCACCTCGACTAGAGTGGTCTCCGCCGGAAGCATGGGGGGATCTTCGACAATCCGGCCCTTGGGAACGCGGGACTTGGGAGCAGGAGCCATGCGGCGGATGGCCTTGTGCACATCCACGAAGACATCGGACTCGTCGATGATTTCCCTACAGAGTGTCAGCATTGTTCGGTCCTTTTGGGGCTTGTCTGGTACATACTCTCCGATGAGCTCCTCAATCACATCTTCCAAGGTGACTACACCCAAAGCGCCGCGATCCTCACTCGGATACTCCGACACCAATACCATGTGGGATTTGCCCTCTTGGAAGAAGTTGACAATATCCAGACAGCTTGTCTCCGGGCGGGTCTCGGGTAGCGTGGCCAGAGCAAAGTCCCGCACGCGCTTGCAATCTTCGGGGTCATAGGTGATCAACATTTTAACCAGCAGCATGCCGACGAAGTTCATCGGGTTGTCCGGAGCGTGAATAGGAATACGAGAGTATCCCTGCGACAGAATCAAGTCCATTGTGTTTTCGTCGAGGATGGTGTCGGCGGACATGGTGAAGACGTCTTCCATCGGGGTCATGATGCTGCCCACTGCCTTGTCCTTGAGGTCAAGGACAGCGCTGATGATGGTGACTTCATCGGAGTTGAGCTGTTCACCGGCTTCACCCAAAGTTTTGTGCAGCGTCACCAGGGTCTTGAGACCGGCCTTCTTGTAGATGGTGCCGTGATCCTCACCCAACAGCTTATCGAGCAGCTTCGCGACCGGGTAGGCGACGGGAGACATGAGGTACATGAGCGCTAGGACACATGGAGCCATCCAGGCACCAATGGGGAGACCGTAACGGACACATATCGACTGGGGGACGATTTCACCGAAAATGACTAGACGCGACAGAGGGAATTATGGTAAGCAAGGATGCGAAGGCCAAGAAGAGGGATTTTTCGGACATACCAATCAAGACGGTACTGCCGAGCACCGCAGGCCAGCCACCGCCAAGTGAGCGGTCGAGCACGATTGGAAGCGTCTCGTTGGTGATCACATTGCTGAGCAGCAGCGTGACGAGGACCCAGTGCTTTCCTCGCTGCAACAGCTTCAGGACACTTGCGGCATTTTTGCGTTCGGAGCCTTCACCGGAGGTCTGAATGACTTGTAGGTAGACTTCATCCTGTTTGGTGGAGAAAGGAAGTCATCAGCGTCATTGCACAGGAGCAAGGAAAAAAGGTCTGAGTGTGAGATTGGAGTTACCTGTCCCATCAAGGCAATGGTCAGACCAGCAAACGCACCGCCGCTGAGAACGAGGGCGGCGGCGACACCTAAGTACAGCCATAGACTGGGGTCACTGGGGGGTTTCGGGTCGACATCGGAGTTGATGATAAAAGTTGGGGCGGCGGAGATGACGGGCAGGTTGGCAACAGCCAAGAAGCAGAGCTTTGCTAAACCAAGGACGAGAGGCCGGGCGGCCAGGATACGGGTGGCAGAGGATATAGCCATCACCGAAGGGCAATGGAAGGAGGGTGGAAAAAAGAAAGAAAAAGACAAGAAAGGCCCGAAGGCTACCAGAGGGGCATATTTGAGGAAAGAGACGACAAGAAGAGAGAGAGAAAGGGTACGTACGAATTGGGGGGGCGGCTAAGCTGGATTGGGGGGCGGGAAAGCAGAAAGATGGATGGAAACGACGAAGTGGTAACCACTCCGAGTAAAGGTTCTGCTGCTGCTGCTGCTTTGCTTAGTAGTGGCTGGCGGCGTAATCGGAACAATTGATCAGTGCGGGTGGGTGTCTGGCCACTGCGTGACGTCGCCCTCTTTTAGCACTTACATTAGTACGTTGGTAGTGCTATGTCCTCCACTAAATCCATCCTTCATTATATCATTCTTTTTACTGGCTCATATTTCTCTTATTTCCCTCAACAGGAGGATGGTGGAGGGTTCTCTAATTGATTGATAGGTGCTGTCAAATAACTCACAATTCCTGCGAGATTATTATCTTCCCATCAATTGAGTCTGGAGCGCATTTCTCAGAGATAGCACTGGTCACTAGACACACACGTCTGACAAGTCCACACCCGCTTCTAGTACTACTTCTGAGCTGAGTACGGAGTAACTATTTCAAGGGCTCCATCATTCCTGCGACTGCGAAGGTCCTCATCTTCCCGCCTCCCGACGGACGATCCCGGAGGCCCCCATAGGGCGCTTCCCGATGTCCAATGAGACCGTCTGCTGTATGCTGAGGTAAGAGATGAGTCATTCTATCGAATGATTCTAGACTGACTCGTTAACTACAACGTAAGTAGGTAGTAAGTAGTCATGAAGGCATCGATATGGTTGAGTGGTGACCTTCTAGCAGATACTAAAGATATGTTCTGGACTATTCTTCCAATTACAGCTATATACATGAAGGTCTAGTAGGTAAATCTTACCACTATTTATCCTACAGCGGACTATTTCAGAATTATAGATAGACCCAGAAGCAGGAAAGAGGTATACCGAAAAGCTACAAAATATAGTTCTTATTTACAATTATCTATCTTTTTGTCTCTACAGCAGGTGCATCAAGAAAAAAAAAATTGCTACCGAGTATTTTCTGTGCTGCTAGCTTTTTCTATAGACTTCGACAGTTTGTTTGACTTGAAAATATGATCAGTGACTTTCTTTGACAATTTGCGCAACAATGTACTAGTAGAACTGCCTTCACTAACATAATAGATAGACAAGCATACGCTGATCTAAGTGAACCCGCTGGTTAGTTGGTTAGTCAGTGTAGACTCTGACAAGATCGGCAACGATTGAAGCAGAGAATAAAAGGATTTGCGAACAAATCGGTATGAAGACTGATTATCATTGGCATTAGAGCAGCAAAGGGTGATATTCATGACAAAACTATGCCCTCTGCTCTAAGAATACTTACTAGCTTGTCATTTGCGTAGTTGTCTCGATAGAATAGTCCACTGATGTCCTCTGGCTTATCCTCGAAGTAGCAGTTACGAGGAGCGCTATCAGTCCCCAAGTATAGGACTACCGTAGTGTTGAAATCAACTATCGCGCTTCATTATAGACCAGCAGATGCTGTAGCACTGTTTTCATCGTAACTACGAAGCATACCCTATCCTATCTTCACTTTCTTCACTAGAAACCGCGTAAGCCTGTACTCACCACTTCACTTAACCTAGGCCATATACTAATGAAGTGCACGCCAGACCCAGAGGTGAAGGCTTCTCCGTGAACATTGCCGAATTGACTTTTTGGGCGGCAATTCCCATTATTCGTGTTGAATTCCCGCGTGTAGTCCCGTCATTGCCCATGACGGGTGGGAACTTCCTGAGCCCTCCACGGCATTTCCCATAGTTATACGTAGAATCGTAGACTCACAACCAGCGGAATATAGCTTCTAAATACTTACCCTTTAATGGAGATATCCGAGACTCACCTGCAGCGCCATACATATATAATCTGGCGCTTCTCGCCTCTCTTCTCTCCCACTTCAATCCAGTTCTCTTCTCTCTCCCATACCGTCACTCATTTCTCCCCCCTGTATTGTGGTGGTAAAGCCTGCCATTCACCTTCAGTAACGAAGCTGCTGACCCAGTCACCGTAGTTAACACTCACTGCCAACAGCTTCATTCACTGGACGGTCAGTCTCCTGCTCCCCCGGGACTCTCTGGCCTGCCCACCATGTCTTCCCCTTCCCCCTCTCCCCTTCTCCCCTTCTTCCTCTTCCTCTTCCTCCTCCAACGAACTTTACCAAGATCCGATTCTTCTTAACTTCGTTGACACTTACAGTGTTTAGCAAAGCTTATCGCGGGATCATCTTCTTCGTATCTTCGTTAACATCTTCCTGTGCTTTTTCCAAAGTACAAACCGCTTTTTAAAGCTTCTCTTCAAGGTTTGAGCTCCAGACCTACTACCGTTAGAATCTCGTAAACAACAGACTCACGCTGTACAGCATGTTCACCATGATGTCTCCTACGGAACAAGTCCTCGTGTACGGAAGGACCCTGAACCCGGAGTACGAGTCATTAGACATGCTCGACTTAACTGCAGGACTGGACACCGTCTTTGCAGCTCTTATTCTCTTCTTCTTCGTCGCCGTAAACTGGCACACCCTCACCTCTGGCATCTCGTTCGGGGCCAAGCTGCTTGCAGCCGTTATCTCTCCCCTCGAATTCCTCGTCGCGTGCGCTGACGCGGCTAAGAGATGGATGGTCCAGAGCCAGATGGGTCGTCGCCTTTCCGACCTCCGTAACTGGTATTTCCCTGCCCGTCGTCCCATCGCCATGATCTCGCGGGTTTATGTCACAATCGTCACTTTGATGTGGACCAGTCAAGATCTTCTGACGCCCGGCTACCATGTCTTGTATGGCATGGCTGATGGTATGGGACCCGCAGGCTGGGACCACTGGGAGTACTGCCTGAACCTGGACCGTGGTTCTCCGGCAGGCCGGTGGTCCAGCAGTCGGCGGCTCCAGGGATTCCATTGTGACGGAGTCGACCTCGGCGTGGAGTTGTTTTCTGTCTGGGAAGACTACACCCCAACGTTCAGCGTTGGAGATGATATTGAACACCTCCAGATTTTCCGTTTCGTCTGTTTAGTTTTGGCCCTCGCCAGCATTCTTGCCGGGGCTGTTATCGCTATCCGTCATTCTTCTCCTGTCAAGGCCATTGAGACGCTTTGCAGCTGGACACGTTCGAAGTCAAAGAACGGTCCTGAAGATGAGGCACAGCACCAAGATGCAGCATTGCTCGAGCAAGTTGGACTTCTTTCGGCCAGGATTGGCACTTACGAAGCAATGCTGGATGAGGTACGAGGCCAGCTGGCCGCCAAAACCGAGCAGGCGAACGGACTGGAGGTGCGCTTTGACGAACTTCGGTCGAGAAATCAGATGCTGGTTGCACTTTGCGAAGAGGACAAGGTTGCCCAGCAAGAGAATCTGATCGCCGGTCTTCGTCAAGAGCTAGATCGGGTCAACTGTCGCCTCATAATGGCTAACGGAAGAGCGCGGGGGGCGCAGTACAAGTCTGACTCACGGGAGCAGACTCTCACCAACCGTGTCGCCGAGCTAGAGGAGCAGCTGGCTCGCAACAGTGATGAAGCGAATGCCAACTCTCGCGGCATTATTGAATCGCTTCAAGCAGACCTCCAGACTCGGACCGATGAGCGCAACGTGACGGAGGAGGAGGGTCTCCGCAAGGATGCAGAGATCTCTAGACTCCAGGAACTACTTCTGGTTCAGGAGCAGCAGTCTTACGAGCGGGCGAGGGAACTCAGCAACGTCGAAGACCAGCTTTCCAAGCAAGAAGTTGTGATCCTGGAACTGGGCGCAAAAGTCCGGGCCTACGAGGCAGCACCCCAGGTGCAGGCCACGGAGCCTAACGCCGCAGAGATCCGTGACCTGGAAGAAAAGCTTCGGTTTTTCCAGGCACAGTGTCACACGCAAGCAGCACAACTCGGAACCGCGGAGGTCCAAGTGAATGCCCTGCAGGCCCAGCTCGCGGGACACTCCCCCGTGCTGGAGCAGCTCCGGATCGCAGAGGCCGAGCACGTAAAGCTGGAGGCAGAGGGTCGCGCAAAGCAAGAAGAGATCGACTTCATGTTGCAACAGTACGACACACTCTTTGCCGAGCATTTCGAGCTTACTGGACAGCATAAGAACCTTTCTGAACAGCATGAGAAGCTGCAGAGTGCGTTCAAAGGGGACGATGCTGCCCAGGAAATCCTGGGGCTGCGGGCCGAGATCGAGTCTCTGAAATCTGCGTTGGATAGGAACAGCGCGGCCCAGGAAACTCTGAATCTCCGGGTGGAGGTCAACGCGGTGAAGGCGGTCGCCGAAGAGAAGGTGAGGGAAGCCGAGGCGAAGGCGACAGAAGCCGAGCAGAAGATGATGGAGGCTGAGGGGGTCGCGAATTTTCTCCGGCAAGCCGACGAAGGGCATCGCAAGACAATGAAAAGCCTCAAAGATGCCTACGATAAGGAGGTGGAGAGATACGATGACGAGGTCGCGGCGGAACGTGCGGCTGCCGACGAGGCTCGGAAGCAGGTGAAGGGCCTGGAGGAGGAACTCAAGGAGATGTCGCGGCAAGTCGGCATGGCCTCCAGGGATGCTCAGCGTTTCCGGGAGCAGAAGGAGGGCACCGAGGCGGAGAGGGACAAGCTCACGGGCGTCAATGACGTCCTTGAGCACCGTCTGAAGTTTTGGGAGAACAGGGAGAGTATGCAAACGATCCCCAAGCGCCGTACGGGCGACTTGGGGTCTCTTGCGACGGCTCTGGACGAGGCCAGGGTCGAAATCTCCAGGCAGCAGACCGAAATCAACGATCTGCGTGCCAAACTCCAAGCTCAGACGGAGTCCGCCGCCTCAGCCGCTTCTGCTCCCTCCGACCAGGCCCTTCAAGACAGCGTCAACCGTTTGCGACATGCCATGGAGGTCGAGAAAAGACAGCGAACCGAGGACCAGGTTCGCTGGGGCCGGCAGGTCCAAGAGTTGCAGCAGGAAAACCAGCGGCTGCGGGTTTCCATCTCCAGCGCCGGCCTGGGTCGCGGCCGCGGTCGTGGTCGAGGCCGAGGTGGTTGACGCTGTCGCCTGTCTTCGGGGCCTTCAAGCCACATCATCTTCGAATCGGCTTTCCTGGTGTGAGAGTGAGTGAGTGAGTGGGGGAGGGGTAGGGGGAGAGAGAGAAAGATACTAATGACAATTGAAGTCAAAAGGACACTCTGAATTGCGACCGGCCTCGCCAGGATTTCGGCATGAAAAGCTCGGGATACTGGCAGCCTGCTATATACAGGCTACTACTACTTCTCCTCAACAGGCAGCGCAATGATCGGATGTCAATCATCATCGGCAGGGACACAAGGAACGATCGACAAACCAGAATATGGGAATAAGGCAGAGCAATTGGAAAGTCTAAACCGGGTGGAGGTGTTCGTGAGATGGCCACTCGGTATAGAGGGAGTGAGTTGTTCGATAATCAATCAGTCATAGTGGAAGCGAAAAGGTGTGGATCACGGGGTCAGTCGGGGAAAAGGTCCGTGACTGGCAGCGATAACGGATTCTCTTCCCTTTTCATCCTCTTCAACTTCTCATCCCACAAGAACCACAATTTCAACGGCCGGCTGGCATTAATTTGGGGGCACCTGCGTGCGGGAGAGGATCCTATCAGATCAACGCTGCGAGTAAGTACTTATCCCTCTTGGATCAGAGCCAATGGATTGGGAAATTGATCCGAACTAACACTCAATAGTGGCCAGTAGTTCTCAACAAGCGCCGCGCTGTTTCATTCCCTCCCTTCCGTGCGTGTTTCACCTTGGGCCACCAAACCATGGGCGACCCCGTTCTTCATTCCACCATTTCCACCAATTGCTCCACATTCTTCCATGCAAGCCCCCCTCCATTATCATACAATCCCGCCAACTCTCTTTTTTTCTCGCGTGGATTGCTCGGCTTCTGACCCTCAAGGGGTTCGCCTTTTCCCTGTGAACTGTCGTTCGTTTCTACTCCAAATTACCTCGTCTTTCCTTATTCCCATTGTGGCCGATATTTCGTCTCTTTCTCTGTCTCTCTCTCTCTCCCTCTCTCCTGTGCTTATCAGCAATTGCGATCGGTGTTGTAACCGCAGCAGCACGCGCCAGGACCCCCTTCCCCTATCTTGGCACGTTCGCCCTACCCACTGAAGCTAGCCGCCAACGTCGCAGTTCAAGCGTCACCATAATCTTTTACAACACTTCAATGGCTATTCAGAATGGGTCCGCAGTGATTGACAGGTCGCTCGTTTGACCTCGGACTCCAGCAATCTCTCAGCGGTTATGCGCGATTGTTGTCGATAGTCGCTGGCCGTACTGCTGACGCTTTCCTCTCTTTCCTTGGCGCGGTCTCGTACATAACAATTTCGAGATCCTGGCTTCCTCTCACTCTCACACTACACTCTCACTCTTTAATCTTCGCTCTCGTTGCGACTTCGACTTCGCCCGGCTGGACCGACGAAGCATCACTCTTTTTCCTATTGAGACTGTCTCCCTTCACCTTCTTTTATCTCATTGTGTACTGGCGACACCGGATTGGTTATCGGCATGTTTTGTTCTGGAGACAGGGAGAAAGGGCCTGTGGCCTTGGAGGAACAGTGGGATTACATTGTGAGCTCTATTCCTGGATTGGTCCTCCCATGGAAATGCCGCTGACGCTGACTGTTCACAGAACCTCGATGACTTCAAATCAGAGTCCTGTCTATCCCCGTTCTCATACTTCTTTCTCTACGTCTTCCTTCTTATCTCCATAGCCGTGTACGGAGTCGACACCTTTACCGCCGTCAATCTTCTTGCTTTCTCACGATGGGCGGGCCAAATTGAGCCTGCGATTCCTTTCAAAATATCGCGATGGATCTTCGCCGTTTGCATCATCATCTCTTTCGCCCTCTTGATCTACCGATGGTTGCGCGCCATTCGTGCAATCCGCTCCGGGAGCATCGCTCAGAGCTACCTCGACTCTCTCGCTGTGCGCGTTCAAAGTATTCGAATGGGAAGCAACGGTCGCGGTTGGAGGCGATTCCTCGTGTTCGGCGAGTTAACCAAAAGTAAGAAGGGCGCTGAATACGTCGCCCTCTTCGCATACTTTGCTTTTGAATGTAAGTTCACCACTGCCCTTCTTGCACACACATGTTGACCTATCTAGCTTGGCTGAGCACTCTTTTTGCCGACGGCCCACGACAAGTCGTTAACGCTATTACCCTATACTCAGTGATGCAAATGGACCTTCTTCCCGGAGGCAGCAACACAACCGACGAGGGCGGGTCCGGAGCTTCGCAATTCTTTGACAACATGAAGGTGCTGGCGGAGGATAACACCGAACGTGCGGTTGTCCTGATCGGAATGCTATTTACCTTGGTCATATGGGTCTTGTCAATGCTCAAATTGATCCTGGCTGTCGTACTCTACCTTATCTTTCTCTTCCACCATATCCCTTCGGAGGATGGGTCATTGAAGGCTTATTGCAAACGAAAAATTAACAGCCGGCTCACTCGTATTGTCCGGAGGAAAGTCAACAAAGCTTTGGCTAAAGGCGTGGCCTTGCAAGATCGGAAACCGACCAATCCAAACATGGGTCTAGACAAACGGCCTACTCTTCCCTCACTGGGTGCTGGCGATGATGACAAGACACCTGTTGTCACCACGATCTCGCGCACTACCACACAAACCACTCTCCCGGCTTACTCTTCACGTCCTGGGACAGCTGCTCCGGATCGCAATCCCACCTTGCCAGATGTTGGCGCATTCAATGATAAACCTGGATTGAGCCGAACAATGACCGAATCTTCAGCATATTCCGATGCGGCTTCGTTGTCAGGAAGCACCGCGGTGTCAGCGTACAGCCCACTGGATCGACATGGTACGCCGGCGCCACCAGTGCCACCAGTGCCACCACTTCCGAAGCACGGACCTGCCCCGATGCCACGCTCCCAGACTCCAAGGATGCCACAGAATTTTAACCAAGCGCCTGCGCAACCGGGATACAATAGTCCAATGGAGCGGTCATCACCGGCGCCATCTATGCCGCGCACCCAGACACCGATGTCACGTTCAGAATTCACCCCAGCGCCTCGTCTGCCCGGTCAGCAGCCGGGACCCGTACCGCGTTTGCAGACTCCAGTATCGCGGCAAGGGTTTACACCCACACCTTCAGCTCCTGGATACGGCCCGATTGACAGGGCGTCGCCAGCGCCACAAATGCCACGAACACAAACACCCGTTTCAAACTACACCTCAGGCCCAGGGTACAGCCAGGTTGACCATGCCTCGCCGGCACCGCAAGTTTTCCGCAACCAAACACCCGTGTCACGTTCCAATTTTACACCAGCTCCTGGATATGGGCCAAACGTCCCCGGAACACGAGGTCCTGGCGAAGGGTACAGGCCATTTGAAACATACCAACCTCAACACGATCCTTATGGTCCTCCATCTAGCACTCCTTTCCGTCCATACAGTCCGGCAATTGATCCAAACACTCGTTCTCTAACTCCCGCGTCTGCCTTCCCTGGTGAAAGAGCAGCAGCCCGAACATTCTCACCCTTCAACCAGCCTGGCGCAGCTCCCTATCCAGCTCAAGAAAACGAATACCCGCTACGGTCGTTCAGTCCTGCTACTTCTAATGGCCTTCGCTCTCAAGACGCTGCCCCCGCCGACGCACTGGGCAGGACGTTCTCACCAGTCAATGCAGCCAATGGAGACGGCTATGTGGCGTTTAGTCCTGTAGCCAATGCGTCACCCTCGCCTTTTGCTAGCCACGCCATTTCCGCACACGATGGATACAGCCATGAATCCAGCTATGATCATCCGGAACCTCAGGACTATGACATGCCACACAGCTCCTATAACTCACATGAAGAGCCTGGGAGTGGTTATGTGGCATTCAGTCCTGCAGCCAATGCGCCGCGCTCGCCCTTTGCCGGCGACGCAATTTCGGCACACCACGAAGCCAACCATGAACATCTAAATCACCTGGACCATGCCATGCCACATGACTATAGCTCGCACGAAGAGCCTGAGAGTGGCTATGCTGCATTCAATCCCGCTGCTAAACTATCGTCCTCCGACCTAAGCCATGCTTCTCCATTCGAAGATCATGACGAATCGCATATCGATGCCGCCCATGAGTCCACAGGAAGACCAAATTCGGAGTCCCACGACACGTCGCAACAGAATCATAACTATGTTGCTTACACACCTTCCGCTGGAAATGAGGCCCCTCTCGAGGGACATGCTGAGCCGCATGAGAACGTCGAAATGCATACCGGCGCTGACGTGGCGGACAACTCGTACGAACACCGTGTGTCCCACTACAACCATGATAATCCTACCACTTCGTCCAGGAAGTCGTCCGAGTCCGAAACTTCTTCACAAGGACACCACGAACAAGCGACTGCAGAGCAGATGCATGGATTAGAGGTCAGGCCTGTTTCTCCGCTGAGCTTGGGCGACTTGACGCATGCCAATGATGGCTTTGCAACTTTCCACCCCTCCGTCACCTCGCCTACGCGAACTGAGACCGAACATAATTCAAATTACCACACACAAACAAGTGCGACTATCGAGAACCCATTTGAGAACTCCAACCGCCAAGAAACAAGACCCTCAGAAGGGTACAGGGCCTTTAGTCCTTCCGTGAGATCACCCGCTACACCCACGCTTCCAAACATCGCGCCATGTGAACATCATGGCCAATCACCAGCAAGGACAATGTCCCCTCAAGGCGAGACTTCACACGTGAAACCATATCGGCCGGATTACATCTAAATTATTCTCTTTCGTTCACTAGCTGGACTTCTTCATGATAATAGGAGAGCTGGCTGTACTTTCTGTTACGATTGCATTCTACCAACGAGCAAATGCTCACGAGTTGTTAAATACCCTTTGTTTCCCCAATCTTCATGTTCTTAACGTTTGTTACCTCCAATTGGGTACTCTAACCAGAGACCTGGAGAGTTTTTTTTCAAGCCTATGGCTAATTGACTTTGTACATACCCATGAGTTATCTCACATACAATGTTAACTCAATTGCTACTCATCCCATACTCACAACAGTAAACATCATTAACCATCCACCACCACACCCAAACCTACATACATGCACCCACATAGTAAATCCAATCTACCTCCACGTATCAACCACCGTCTCCCCACTCCCACACTCCGGCACAGTATACTCCCTATTCGGATCACTTTCCCAAGTAACGGTCCCATCCTCCTCGACCTTAATAAACTTATACTCGAAAGTCGTCCCCACCGGCAACGACACAGTAACATACCATTCAGGATTACTCGAGGTATAATCATCCGCGGACAACTTCACCGCGTCGCTGGTATCCCACTCCCCGAGCTGGGAGATAGATCCGCTGAGGTAGATTTCTTCCCCGTAGGTGGTGGTGACTAGTTCTTCGAAGGTGATGGGGAGAGTGGTGGATGTTGCGGTGCATGATGATGAAGTAGTAGTAGTAGAAGAAGAGGAGGTGGTGGCTTTGGATGTGGATGTGGAGGTAGCTGCAGTTGTGGTTGTGCTCCCACTCCCCCCACAAAACGACGAACTATCAACCACCGAAGCAGGGAGAAGAACCCTAGGTAATCCCGACGCCATCGGCACAGGGATATCCCCGTTCGAGTCCACCGTCACAGACGTGCATGTGTACGCTTCGATGAGCTCCGTGCCGGACGTGTAGCCGCTTCCGCTGAGGGTGAGGGTGTAGCTGCTTCCGGAGGAGCCTTTGTTGGAGAGGACTGTTATGACCTGGCTGCCGGAGGTGCCTTTGCGCATGGCGATGGTGTTGCTGTCTGTGTAGATTGGGTCGTTCTATTCCATTGTTAGATTTGTGTTAGAATGGGGGTTGAGTTCTAGGTAGGGAGAAGGGGAGGGGGGAAAGGACGAACCGCGTAAGTAATGTAATCCGAGTCCGCCGAGATAGCTAGTTTGCGGATCGCGTTCGTGGTAGCTATCCAGGTGTAGAGCTCCACGGAGGTATCGTAGCCTGATAGCCAGGTCGCTTCGCGGTTGTAGGGCACGTCGCCGCCGGAGTAGTGCTGCTCTTCGCCGGCGTAGACGATGGGGATGCCGTCGGAGAGGAAGATGTAGCTGAGGACGTTTTTGGCTTGGGAGTAGTCGGATGTGTAGCTTCGCTTCGTTAGTAGGGGTTATTGTGAAAGGGGAGAGGGAGGGAAGGAAAGGGACATACGAGGCGAAACGGGGATTGTCGTGGTTCTCGATAAAGTTGCCGAGGAGCGTGGGATCGGAGCAGTCGCTGGCGACGGACTTGATCATGTTGTAGAGGTCGCTGATGCTGCCGCTGGAGGATTCAAAGGCGTAGAGAAGTTGCCAGTAGCTGCAGAAATTGGGTTAGTGATGGCTAGAAAATAAAAAAAAAAAAAAAAAAAAAAAAGGTGGGAGGGGAATGTACATGGGATAGTTGAGGAGGCCATCTAGATAGTCTTGGTATGGGCAGTCGAGAGCAGGATTGCCGTTGTCGACTTCACCGACGCAGTAGACTCCTGCTGCTTCTTGGTAGCCCGGGAAGAAGTCTGGTTCGACTTCGAGGACACTGTCGATGCGGAGGCCGTCGACTGATATTTGGTTCAGTATGTGACATGATTTTAGTGGGTTGAGGTCGCACCTGAGTAGTTGGATACCAGGTCGGCTACCCAGTCATACCAGATTGTTCTCACGGCGGTTTCGGTGGTGTTCAAGTCTGGCAGAGACACGATGGTGTCACCCTCCCAACAATCTTGAACCATGGTCAAGTTGTCCCAATCCGTGATGAGGCAGTATGGGTGGAAGTAGGAAGAGGAGTCGAAGGGGTCGAAGACGCTGTAATCGACATCGTTGCCGTTGCCTGCGTAGCCCTGGTACAGTCATCGTTAGTATTGGGCTCACTGGTGTATAGGTGAAGCAGCACTTACCATGTGGTTTGGGACGACGTCAACCATGAGGTACATTTCACGGGCGTGAAGAGCATCCGAGAGGGACTTCAGGTCATCTGCAGTGCCGAAATTGGAGTTCACATCGTATCTGCCAAGTCAGCCGCAGTCTGCAAATAAGCATACAATATGAATGCAATGAGCGCATACATCTTCTGCTGCCAGTATCCATGGTAGGCTTCACCGTCCGAAGTATCCTGGGGCAGCTGCTCAGTGATAGGCGAGATCCAGATAGCTGTGAATCCCATGCCCTGGATATAGTCTAGCTGCAGCAACAGTCAGAAGCGCCCAGCATGGATGATATGAACTGAGATACGAACATGGTTGATAATTCCTTGCCAACTTCCACCACAATAGATCTACTCACGTCAGTAGATGGATGATGAAAGTACTGCAATACCATACTTGGTCACCCGTATCGCACGTAGCTGTAGTCGAATTGTCCGTCCTACCGAACCGATCCGTCAAAAGAAAATAGATGGACTGAGAGCGCCATTCTGCAGCTGACAGCCCAAGGGCCAGCTTCCCGAAAAGGGACACAGAAAGGGCAAGGCTTGAAGTCGACACTCTCATAGCTGTGTATTAATCTCCGACAAAGCGACAGAAAGTGTCCCAAGCACAGCTTGACTATCGGCGAACTCTGTTCCTGATAACCATTCTTAAATATTCCCTTCAGCATGACCTCAGAACGCTGAGCACCTTGCAAGGCAGATCAACCCACCTACTACCCTTCTGATCACATCTGATGCTTGATGGATGCCAAGTGAAGCCGGCAATTAATCCATCAGCCAGGAACGGGCGTATACACCGTCTCTCATTGGTCAGAACTCCGACCAGTTCGGGGGCCAGGATTTAACCCTGGTCCCCTTAATTGTTGCAGAACAACAAATCTCCGACACGGACTACTCACTGTTAGCTAAATACGCCCCTTAATGGGAGAAGATTCAAGGCCAAACCTTGTTCTGACTCATGGAGGATGCGACGGATTTCTCGGGCGGTGATATGCCGGGTGAACAGGGTAAGCTGCAGGTTACCCGTTAGGGCGCCTCGCTTGGCGAAGCGAGATGAATTCCTGCAGACTACCCGGGTCGACGCCATAGGGCCCTATGGGTGCGGAGAAGATAGATTAAACTTGTATGTACGAAAAGTCAAAGCCCGTCCCATGTTGCACTCGAGCTGCAAGGTGATGGAGCGTTCAGCGGGATATCCTGGCCGGTGGCTTAAGCGGACAGTATTATTTTACCGCATGCCCAGGCCGGGAAACTATTTTAACCGAAAGCTTGCATGATTGTGAATATCACATGCATTTATTTCAAAGAGCCGTTCGCTGATTCCAGTCACCCATCCGACCGGAGTAGGGCCTCAGCGCATCCCATACTGCTTGCGAGCCTGCGGGAGAGATACGCGCGGCTTGGCTGAAGCGCTGACACATGCGCGATTTATAGTTCAGAAATTAATCAAAAGAAAGGTTATATGCAGAAATAGTTGTCTATAATTCTTCTTCTATCGAATGCCAGCCTCGATGAAGCAAATTGCAGCTCTCGGATACTTCCTGTTGTGGTCATTACAGCTGGTGTTTTCGGACCGTCCATGCAAGGATCGATCCTAGAAGCGAAAGGACGAGGGAAAATACTGGCAAAATGTCAATAAGGAGTTATGGGGAATATACCAAATTACACAACTTACGATAAGTGTAGCGGAGACCAGCCACATATCCTTTCACCACTACATCTCGGACATGACCCTGCAAGCCATTGATATAGCTCGTATCGGACAGCGCGCGCTCGATGATCTTCGAAACTGTCAGTAAACAAATGCAGAAAGCAGCGGATATACACACCTTCTTGGCTCCTGGACCAGTCAGATGCTGTTCCATCTGGCGCTTGAAAACAGTCCCCAGAAGACTGTTGGTGACCGTCACACCAGCCGTCATGGCGAAGCTGAAGAGTAGGAAATACCCTCCGGTCGCCATGGCCACTTCCTGCGGCATCAAAAACGCCGTCATACTGACGAAAGCAGCCGCCGAGCAGAAACCAGTACCCATACCACCGGGAATAATGTACAAAGACTCCCAGAATCCAGTGTGACCGTTCCAGCGGAGGAAAAGGAGTAGATATGCGACAGACGCAACGAGTCCGGCAAGAATCAAGAGGACCTTGAATTGGCCGGTGCGACGGATGAAGGCTCCCGCGATCAAGCCTCCAAGCGTGTTCCCGATCACGGCGGGAACTAGATGCCCTCCAGCTACGGTGGCTGAGGCTTTCGATGTCACCTGAAAATATAGCGGCACGGAGAACATCATTCCAACTTGGGCGGTGATCTGCAGCGATCCGATCAGGTAACTGGGCGTCACATTCGGCTTTCGCAGCATGCGAAGTTCGAAGATCGGCTCGGGGGCTACATAGAGTTCAACAAGAACGAAGGCGACGAATGCTGACAGACTGAGAGTTGCGAGGATTGCCGTTGACAGTGATGCCCATGCGAAGGACTGTCCTGCTTGGTCCATAATAACTGTGATTGTGATAATACCAGTGGCAAGAAGAAACGTTCCGAGAAAGTCGACACGGCGG
Organism: Aspergillus sp. DX7217; assembly: GCA_037042595.1. Lineage (NCBI taxonomy): Eukaryota > Fungi > Ascomycota > Eurotiomycetes > Eurotiales > Aspergillaceae > Aspergillus > Aspergillus sp. DX7217. Next base: position 69,823 of record JAXQKR010000111.1, on the reverse strand, counting down.
ATGCTCTTCTCGGTGACTGGATGGGCAAGCTTGAGTTTCCATACCACCAACAAAGCTGCCATAGCAGCCAAGGGCCCCTGGATTATAAACGACCTTGACCGCAAATTAGCGAGAGAAACGGCTACAGAGGCGCAAAGCATACCATCGCCATCCGATTGTATCGGTTAGCCAGCCGCCCACTGGGCCTCCTGCGCTACGACCCAGAGTCATCGCGATGTTAATGTACGCCCGCCAATGGGCAACATCTCGGCGGGGAACAATATCTGCCATGTTTAGTGACGGTTCGTCAAGCCGATAAGCGTTAGCCTACCTGTGATAATGATAGAGCCCATCGCCATTGTTCCAGCACCCCCAATCCCGCTGATTGCACGTCCCAAAATAACAGTTGCCATATCTGGACCAATGCCGCTAGGGAAACAGCTGTCAGCACGATCCAGCAAGCCAAAGTCTATATGAACAAGCCTACCTGATAACACATCCCACGCCGAAGAGAAAATACGCCCAAAGTAGCAGTGGCTTGCGACCGTAGATATCACTCAGCTTACCGTACTATATGTCACTGTCAGTACATCCCGATCTTCCCGAATATTGTATGATAGCTGACCATCGGTTGTGCAGCGCATAATCCCAAGGTGTACGCCGTTGACAGCCAACTCGCATCGCGCAGTCGATTGAACTCAGAAGAGATTCTGCCTGTTGCCGCCATGACTAGTGTTGCGTCCGCGTTGGAGATGAATTCACCTAGACGATTGTCAGTCTGACTGAGCGAAAAGCCTAACAAGACCGTAAACCCGACATACCCAGCAACAACACGCCAATCACGGTACTTATACTGGTCAAAGCCGTTACATCTTTCCCAGGCGACTCGGGTGGATTGATTAACGGCTGTTCCTCATCGCTACCATGGCTGCTGTGCACGTCGCTAGTGAGCCCTTTTGTTATGCTGCTGTAGTCCGGGGTATTTGCGCTAGGAGTCGCATGCTGCGCCGAAGAATTCAGGGGTGTTCTTTCATCAATATTCGTGTCCAGCGGATCTGGACTAGAAGCTAAGACGGCCATTATATCCGGGATCTTCGGCGTGTTCGAGGAGGGGTGTTGAGAAGGTCACAAATCCGGGAGATGGAACCTTGCGTCGGCAGCATGAAAGATCGGTGAGAGATAGAGTTACGGGCAGCAAGAGCTGATATGTTTTCTTTTCCCGGACCCTGCTTCGGCTGCGGGAAAAGAAATAATCTGTCCACGCAGTCATCCATTCCGATATTTCCGCTTATCTGGGAAATCTGGACCCTCCAGGAGCGAGTTCGAAGCATCAGTATTGGCTGGTGACAGTGTCACTCAGAGAATAAGCGATGACACCATCGGGGGCAGATATACGATCGAGGGCTGCTAAACCGCATGAGGGAAAGCGAGTGCACGGATGGGTCAAGAGACTGGGGCTATAATAGGGGAAGAAGCAGAAGCGCAAATGAAGTGGTGGAAGAACCAAAGTTGAGCTCATTGAAGTGGAGCAGCACGCCATGGCTGCTCCCGATGGCGAACCCATGGTGGGTGGGTGGCCTTAGCGCCTGGACCGTCAGGGACACCCGACATTCGGCTGTCAGTCATACAAATTCAACCTTGGAGCATGTCAAAACAAGGTTGTAAGCTTGAATGAGAGGAGATGTAAGTCATTGTTCGAAAATCCTTGGGACTATTAGAGGTGCGACCGATGGCGACGTTTTGCTCTGATCACGTGTACTTTGTCCAGCCAGTAGTACACAGCTAAATGCTCGTAATGTATTATCCACTGTAGCGTTTTACCCTACCTTGTTGATTATTCTCGATAAATCATGGTCTCTTTGGCTTGTGCTGTTGTATCTGTACCAAAGGAGTTTCGTCAAGTTTAGGCATACCGCTTATTTATTCTCATCAGCCAAACCGCGCTTATCCAAAAATTACTTTATGCCGAGAACGTCGCCTATATTTATAATGAGAAATAGGCAGAAAACAACATTGGTACCATCTCACAGCATATTATATACTAGGCTTTATATTGATCTGTACAAAAGATATAATTGTCAGACCAAGCCGATTCGTTGGCTGGGAAGAGCTCTCTAGATGTGGCCGTAGTCTTCTTCTTCCCCAATTGAAGAGGATCGACTAAGCAAATCATTTACCATGATAAACAGCTTTATTTTCGCCCCCAATAAACTCCTCTGAGACAATTCAGCTGGACCAGTCCGACAGACTATGCCAAGACCCCAGGAAAAAGAAAAGAAGTTCGAGAGCATTGAGTCATAGTCCACGTTGCATTTGCTGGATCGTCTACCGAAGTCATGTCTTGGCCAGGGGGTTGATCCCCCCCCTCCGTTTATTTTAGGTGGAGAAACCTTATCTCTTCATGAATATTGGTGACTCCAGCTGGAGTTATAAAGAACACAAGCAGATAGAATAGGATGATGGAAACGCTATAGGCTCGCAGCCCATGGGGGCGGATGGGAGGTGATATACGGTCCCTTAATTGAGGAATAGATGCAGAACATCACCCAGTGAGCAGAGGCACTGGAACCGAGAAGTAATATGATATTGTTATGTAATCGATTGAGCCCTTGGACACCACGAGAATAATTGAAGGAGAGTTTCTAGATTTATCGCATAGCGGAGTCCATGAGCTGTTGGTCGTAGCTCTTGAGAAACAGAATAGCGCGCAGTCAGTCCCCTCGGAACCTTGCCAGGAACCTCTGAAAGAACAGTCTGTGACGTATGCGTGTATAAACCGGCTTATGCCCACGGCGATGCCCAGATGCTCCTTGATCTCTGGAGCTTAACAGATGGATCTCGGATTTAGTCTTTGTGCAGGGAGTTGACCCACCCAGTACCCGCCAGCTTGTCATATTGGGTGCTGACGCGGTATTTATTAGTAGGCAGTGTTATAGCCTGTTCCCGCTGACATGGGGAGAAAGGCTAGCATATTAGTGACTTCATGGGGGTGTCATCTGCTTGGGATTTAACGAAGCTGCTATGCAGCAGCTTGGAATGACTGGCGAAAGACAATAGACGGCGTGGAGGGTGGACGCCTCAGGCGACCAGATGACATTCTTGGCAGCGTCTGTGCTCACGCGTCGATCTCTGCCTTTTCCTTTCACCCCCAGTTATTCAGCCGAGGTCTTCCTTCAACCTTGCAACTATCAACTTCGTGCGACATCCCTTCATTCAACGACTTGACATTCATCAACCTTCCCATCTCATCTCAACATCACCTCTCACTGTAAAATGGCAGACATCACGATAACAGAGAGCGAGTTTAAACTCGCGGACGGAGCCGTCCTCTACCAGAAGACCTGGTCGGTAAGGGCACACACCCTCAATCACATGTCAAACATCCCATTAAGTCACCGACATCCTAACCTCTCCACCAGCCCGCTGCCCCCAAGGCCAAACTAGTACATTTTCATGGCTTCAGCGACCACATCAACAGCTACAATAACTTCTTTCCCTTACTAGCACGCCGTGGTATCTACTGCACAGGTATCGATGAGCGTGGCTGGGGCCGATCGGCCCCGAAAAAGTCCGACCGGGGAAACACAGGACCTACCTCCTTGGTCCTGGCCGACATGGCCGCCGTCATCAAGGACCAGCAGACCAACGTCTTCCCTGAGCTCCCCTTGTTCATCAACGGTCACTCCATGGGTGGTGGATTGGTGGCTACTCTTGCCTCGACCAAGGAGTATCAGCCGCTGGTGTCCTCACTTCGCGGGATTATGCTTTCGGCTCCGTTGATGGGTCTTACTCCCGAACAGACTCCTAGCTGGATCACGGTATTCGTGGGCCGGCTGGCAGGCAAGCTTCTACCCCGCTTCCAACTCGTGGAGAAAATGCGGGTGGAGACGCTGGTGCGCGATCCCGCAGTGCAGAAGAGCCTTGCAGAGGACCCGTTGAACCATGCCACGGGCACACTCGAGATGTTTGCCAATATGCTGGACCGTATGATGGAGCTGGACCAGGGCAAGTTGACCCTTGTTGACGGAGTACAGTCGGTCTTCCTCGCCCACGGAACTGGGGATAACTGCACCAGTTACGATGCAAGCAAGAGATGGTTTGAGCGCGAGGCGGCTCGTTTCCCTGAAACAGCGAAGATGCACAAATCCTACGATGGATGGAGCCATGTTTTGCATGCCGATCTGCCGGAGACTTACCCGATTTATGCAGAGGATATGGCTACCTGGATCCTTGAAAAGTCTGAGGCTTAGACACCTCTTGGGTGACGGAGCTCATGCCTTTATTCGCGGGGCGCTGCCAATTGGCAAGTCTGAAGTCAGCTAGCGTCGTTCGCACAATGATTGCATCTGGCATTACCGTTGGCCGAACTTTATCATCTCAGGTCTATAGTATATATTATTTAGTACGTTTGGGTCGTGCATTCTTTTGGTTGATCTTTTCTTCATTTCGGGGTTATGGTATATATCATGATTTAAGGTTTTGGGCGATGGATCAATAGTGCAGCTTACCAATTCATGTCATCAGAAGTTTAGAACAAACAGCTGGAGCTGGTATGTCAAGAACTTTAAAGATCACCGAGCGGTGTAGGGTCGTGTGGCTGTGCCTGACTAGAAGACAAAGAGAGTGTAGATCCCTCTTTCACCAAAGTTTCACAACACGAAGCCAGAGACAGACTAGCAGCATGATCCCGTCAAAACCAAGGCAAAGGATGCCGGCTAGAGTGAAAGGGGAAACGCAGACCCTTAAAAAACTGGGGCTAAAACGCTGCTTACTGCTTCTGGACAAGCTTTAGCCCCCCACGCGTCCCCTCAGCCTCGTTCAATTTCTTTCTAAAGAATGCCGCATGGTCTGGATTATCTTCTGTCAACAATCTCAGTTGTATCATTCTTCTTCAAAATGCCCGTTCACAACCCGCTTCCCTCATCTTTGCGAAGTACGTATCGATGTTGACCTTAAATGTTATGGGTTGCCCTAGCTCTACGACAATCTACAAAGGGACCATTTAATGCGTAACTCGGAACTAACAAAGTTTACTTGACAATCAGGTGAATGCGAAAAAGCAGCTCAGATCATCAACTCTTTCACAGATCCCGATGGCTTCAATAGCCCGGGACGTACCATCCCACGAAAGCTACTCGCTAGTGCCAAGGTATGCATTGAATAAGTGCTCGCCTCGCCACTACCTTGACTCACATTTCAAAGGGCCTCGCCATTCTCACAGTCGCCAAAGCCGGGTTCCTAGGGTCAGTGCGCCTTGGCTCTGGTATCCTCGTTGCACGTCTACCCGACGGGTCCTGGTCCGCCCCATCAGCCATCGCGTCCGTGGGAGGTGGCTTCGGTGGACAAATTGGTGTCGAATTGACAGATTTCGTGTTTATTCTGCAGAGCGATCATGCAGTGCAAACGTTTGCAAAGCTGGGAAGCCTGACTTTAGGTCTCAACGTCTCACTGGCAGTGGGACCAGTCGGGCGCAGTGGAGAAATTGCGGGCGTCGTAAGCACCGGTGGTGTCATGGGAATATTCTCATTCGCACAGACCAAGGGCTTTTTTGGTGGTGTGAGTGCAGAAGGGGGCATTATCTTCGAAAACAGGCTCGCGAACCGGAAACTCTACGGGGATATTGTCAAGGCACGGGAACTGCTGAGCGGCGACATCCCCCCGCCTGTTGAGGCCAACAGGCTTATGCAGGCGTTGCAATCCGATGTCTTCTCTGGTCAAAGGCCGAACCTTGATTGTGAGCAGGCATCGAAGGAGCCACCTGCGGAGACGGTTGCCATGCCACCGCAGTCACCGTCGTCTGAGGTGGCTGAACGAGTTGCTGTGATGTCGGCTGTGGCGCCTAGCGCAATTCACGAGGCACCGCCATCGGAGATCTCTCCTGTCGAGTCACCGTCAGTAGCAGTGGCACCACAGAGGCCAGTTGAGCTGCCTGGTTCGATCCAAGAGCTGGACTCCACGCCTGCACAACCCAGACCTGCGGACCAGCATAGCCCCGTTTCTGCTATATCCACCACTCACAATACTTGATACCCTTGACTAGCACTCGGAGAATGGACTCCGCAGAGGCTTTATGGATATTGCCGCCCATGCATGACAGCAGCAAGGCTAGACTGTTTCTGCTGTCGGAAGCCATGATACAAGGACGCTTAATTAGGAAACTCGCAGACGGGGCCAGATATTCGCGTCGATTACAGCTGATTAGCGACGACTTTACACCTGCTAATGTACAAATATGAGAAAGCGAACTGAATAATTAGCGAACACGGATCCTAATACTTGAAAATATAATGTCTATTCTACCTTTATATCTCACGGGCCTTTGGTAAATGAATAAGCGCGTTCTGAGTATTAGTGTGTGCTACAGATACTACTGCTACAGGGTAGTAGATCTTGCCAATCTCGGTTCGAGGCTTATAGATCGTGTAGCACGGCATGCTGAGCCTCACTTCTGTGTTTGATTGGACTGCTGACTCGTTATGCTGGATACGGGACATTGATTCGCTTCCTAATGACTAAAACCAGGATGAGCCAATCATGACCAGGATGTTACTTCGATAATATTTCCACCTTAAAAACTCGATGAAAGTATGACAGCAAGAACTGCGAGGCTCAAGTCGAAATCCAGGAACACATCTTGGCTGGTTGGGGTAGTCCAATAGAATTGGCGGGCGATGTTACTTTGTCCCACCAACGGGTATCACACCGTTTCACCAACCCTACCCGGCGCAACATGCCGATTCGATGTCCTGATTGTAACGTGCCAATGTAGCTGGGATATCCGCGCTTAATTATGGTAGTGTAGAGCTAGGGTTAGTCAGTGACTGTGAACAAAGAAATTTCGGTTTCCTCCTGTCCCGTTGGCTGAACTGCGATGCGTTTTGCGTCTGCTGGTTCTCTTTATTTCTCGCTCTCTTACCTCAACACCTCACACTGCACTCTACGATCAGGGTGAATATTACTGGAATGCATATAGTATCGATTATGTCTATTTACGTTTAGAGGTTATGTCAGATGCTACCTACCTTTTCCATAGCCAGGTGAATCACATGACGTATTCATACACCACCACGTGAGGTTTGCTCCCTGCCAGTGCTGGATCATTTCTTTGGAAGGGGGTAAAGTGACACTATCAATAGACTACGCAGTTACTTTCTTTAACGTATTATTCACCGTTTAGGTCGCGTCATTTGACGATCGGTGAGGGAGCTGGTAGTCACAACCATCGATATCAGATCGTACTAAAAACACAAGGACTAGACGCTTTCCCCTACGAAGATCAGAAGTTCCTATACATCGCTCAATCAGCACTTTAACACCATGGGCTCCATCGCAAAGGAGACCTTGTATCTCCCGATTGTTGTGGTGGACGAGATCCTTGAATATCTCGACCTGGAAACCATCAAATCCCTCCGATTAACCGACAGAACATGGAGTCAGCTATGCCTGGGTCCACGCTTCAAATCATTTGTGCGGCACCAATCTACTGATCTGACCCCACGGAGCCTGGAGTCCCTCAGTGCTCTCTCCTTCCATGACGTCCTGCGCCCAGCTGTCAAGGATCTGACCATAGTCGCAGCAGTCTACGACAGTTTTCTCCTCCAAAAGGTTCTCAGGACCAGTCGATGCGAAGATGGGGATAGTATTCCCTGGATAACAGCAAGAGATTGTACACTGGACGAGGTGGTCCAAGCGGAGGCAGATCTAGCATGGCTGGAGGAAGAGTCTGCGAGACACCAACTTGCCCATGAAGATTACGCAGTGCCGACTCTGACAACCATATTAAACAATTTTGGAACGCTTAACTTCATTGCTATGGAAGCCAAAGTCACTTATTCCCCACGGCCAGATTTATTCAGGTCCCGAGGTGACTGGTATGCTGTTTGGTGCAAAGCAACCCAGGTCTATCACATAGCCATGTCTGCTATTGCAAAAAGCACCATCGAAGTCAATAGCCTCACAATATTTAAAAGCCCAATACGCTCAGCCATTCCAACCAACGAAATAACCGCCCATATGCTTACCCTCGACACAGCCGCTTGTCACTTTACCTCGGGTCAGTCGATCAAGAACTTTTCGATAGATCTATCAACGCGAGTAGATGCCAATTCAGAGAGGCTATCGAAACGGAAAGCCGAAATGGAAAGATGGGAGCGTGAAACCCGCCGAAGCTGGCACGGACTCAGGCCGGGGGCTCTTCTTGCGAGTCATGATCCCGAAGTGAACTTTGAGAACAACTATCCTGGCCTCGCTCAATTACTGCAGAACATGCCAAACCTAGAAACCTTGACCCTTAGACTCCGTTGTACAGTGATTGGGGATGTAAGCCTATACCATCGGCTGTTTGAACACATTGCTAGCAAGGTCCGTCTTCCACGGCTGAGGAGACTCCATCTGCTCGGTATCTACGCCACTTCAGACTCACTGCTAGAATTCCTACGCAACCATCCCGAAATCGGAATACTGTGGCTCGAGAAAGTGAACCTTGTCTCCGGGTTATGGGAGCCTGTCTTCACGCAAATCAGGAAGATGCCGTCTTTGACGAGGGTTGTTTTGGCGAGTATTTCCGAGGCAGGCCAGACTTTGAATCTAAGGCCGGCCGAAGATAATGACGACCGCAGTGACCCGAGCAATACAGATCACTATTTGTGTACTGGGGGTGTCTTTGTTCACAGGCGTGAATTCGATGCATGTGACATCCAGAAGGGATTTCAATTCAACACAGAGTATCAGGGTGCTCCCCAGGGAACACATGGATTCACTTCATTTCTTGTATTTGACCAGGAACATTATGGACTTCCATAGTTAGGCTTTAGCTTCTACAGTTTCATCCGTATGCATACACCGAAGCAATACAATCTTTCAATTTGCTTTAAAACTCTTCGATTGATCCTCCTTGTGCACTTCTATTATTGCTAACCTTAAAGAGTTTTTGGCTCTAGTGTAACCGCATAGCACCACGGATTAATGGTCTTGCGCAAACAGTATCTTCCCCACAAATAACCGTTTCACTAAGAATGCATGTCTGTCTCGGAAAGGTTGTATGAGTGCCAAAATGCAAAAAAGATCGGGCCCGAACCGCGATTCGAACGCGGGGCCTCCTGCATTTCAAATCCCGAAGCAGGAATCATACCACTAGACCATCCGGGCTAATTTGAAAATTTATAAGCTGGATATGCTTTATACGCAGAGGAAGGAAAAAGTAAGCTAGTTACAACAGAAGCTGTCTGGAAGCGACAGACAAAACCGGGTAAGACAAGAAATGTAGGTTTTCTAGCCTGGACGAATCCGAATTAACTATCACCCTGGCTAAGGGTAAAATGGCAAGCGAGTCATTTCTTGTTAGTCATATGTGCAAATCGTAACATTATGTTCGACGATATGCACAACACGATGTCAGAATATATTCTCAACTACAACAGCTACATCCTTTCCCTTGTCGAGCATAGTGTGATGGAGCATAGTGTGATGAAAAGTACCGGTCAAGGTGACATTCCAAATGACCCTTACATCCTGTAAATATTTCCTGATTCTATTCTACATGATGCTGGAATGACCTGGTCGAGTGTCCATCATGCCATTGGGGTTGAAGGTTGGGGACCAATTCACGTCTCGCGGCAAAATGAGACATTCACCAAAGCTACAACCGGAAATTAACTACACTCCAATGACTATTTTCAACCAATCCTTTTCGCTCGCAAACTTGAGTTAACTCGAGCCCTAATTAACCCTCAACAAATGCATGAATATCGTTAATTCCAGTAAGATTCACGGCTTTCCCTGTGCGTAGCTGTCGCTTATACCTATAAGCCAGTGCTACGATCGGCACAAACCGTTCACAACTACCCAGTATGCTTGGCAAATACATCCTAGAAGATGAGCCAGCTGCGCAGAGATCAGAGAATGCTTGGACATATAACCCCAGACAGGGTCTGCGACCGACCTCTGCAGACTTCGCTATCTTAAAACACCTTCCTGAAGTTGTTCTTAGCCAAGATCGTCGCCTGCAAAGTTCAAGGTTCAACTACGACGACTTCATTCCTACCTTCAACATGGAATGCTCTTCTTCTGCAGCAATGACCCCGGAGTCTAACGTCTCCTCCTCCTGTTCAACCAATGATACACTGTCGTCAGCAATGTCGAAACTATCAATGGAGGAAAAGAAGGGTCAGAGTACTTCGAAAGCCCTGAACCAGGAAGACTTACTAAAGAGACTTCAGGCAAAATGCCACTCACCGGCTCGTCTCAGAACCGAGGGCTTGGTCACAACTCCATGTCCAAAATCAGATAGTCCCCAATGGAAGGGGATAATCCGCTTGGACCTGTTCAAGCGCACACTGGGTGGCCATAATCATCACCATAAAGGTAAATCTGGCCATCGAACAGCCAGAGACGCAGTGGTCATTGACTGTGAAATGGTGCAAGCAGAAAAAGGACGGCGAGTTATTGCCTATCTCGCTGCCGTGGACTTTCTAACCGGTGAAGTCCTCGTCGACAGTTACGTTGATCCCCAGAGAAAGGTATTCAACTGGTGTACTCGCTACAGTGGGATCACATTTAGAGCTATGAAGAAGGCCAAAGCTAACGGCGATGCCTTGCGTGGGTGGATGGGGGCGAGACGCGCCCTGTGGGACTATATTGATAGTGATACCGTGCTGATTGGGCACGATATAAAGAATGATTTAAACTGCCTTGGGATGATCCACCCCAAAATAGTCGATTCGACTATCCTAACGGCAGAAGCTGTGTTTAGGCCCAGATGGGAAACCCAGCGATTTAGGAGGACATGGTCATTGAAGACGCTGTCGAGGGTGTTCCTCGATAGGTCTATCCAAGATGGTTCTAAGGGGCACAGTGCGTTGCAAGACGCTGTTGCCACGAAAGATATCGTTATTTTCTGCCTTGAACAGCCTGAATACCTGAAGAAATGGGCGGAGTTCGCAAAAGGAGGATGGGAGGATATTCCAGATGATTTTGAGACACTGAAATCTATTGTCGACGATGGTGTCCAAATCTCAGATTACCTTTGAGGTAGAATTCTATGTTATATACTCTACTTTTGGGGTATGAGATGTTGTTATTGCTATGATGCATGATCTATTTTACAATATCGGTCAGACTTGCATTAGTCTCTCTGGCTTTTACTTGCTTGGGTCTCATCTAATTGCTTGTTCGAACTTCGAGCAATGCATGCTAGACAGGTTACAAAAAGGTATCTTGGGCTATTACTTTGCAGTACAAATTTTGAAATATACTCTATTGTCCCTGGCAAAAGTGTTTTTCTCTTGACAAACACAGACTGAGAGAATATTAATAAGGAAAGATTAAAAACAAAGATACAAGTTCCAACGCTCCAGCACGATTTTATGTATCCACGTAATCGTCCATTAATAATTCTATGACTCCAATTTATGACACCAAGTCAATCTCAGAGTAACATCTTGAAGATAGTAGGAAGGCGTCACTCTGGGTAAAATCTGGGATGCCATATCTGCAACAACAGGTAACTCAAGTATTGCAATATAGGAGAATTTTATGAATGCTTCGGCATGAGTTATGCTGGAATCATCGACTCCTCTCCAGGCGAATGTGGAAGAGGTAGTCTGTAGATACCTGTTCCCAGAATTTCAGCTGAGGATCACAGGGCCCCACCTACCACATGGTCAGCTAGAACAGTCTACTAGTTGCATGGTGTGTCTTGTAGTTCCTAGCCTACAATTTAGCTATCCGTATGTTCATAACCGTAGTGGAGACCCTGCATTTTTCTCGGTTGAGCTAGGTGGTGGTGGTGGTGGTGGTGGTGGTGGTGAATCCAGCTATCGCTTGTTGTGCGGCTTGGTCTGTTTTAGTCCTCTCAAAGCCATAAACAACCGTCTATTTGTGCATCCAAGAGACATATACACGTGGAAGATAAAATCCATTGCCTAATTTATACTGGACGCCAATAAAATGTGGAAAAAGAAACGCGGATACCACATTGGCCTGGGTGACGGAAATATGAACAAAAACGCAGTGCTGCTACAAGTATTGTTGAATTGAAGACCTGTAACTTTACACAATTGCGCTTTCGACTCTGGGCCGAGATTGATGTAGTTGCGTTCGCTACACTCGCCGATGGAGTGCTTATAAGCCTTGTGTGCTATTATCAAAGCGGAGGCAGCTCCTCAAGAGTCGGACTGCGTATCAGTGAGAGAGCTCATAGAAGCATAGCTGATGCTGCTCCAACAATAGTACTAACAATTGATTGCTCGAAAGGTAGGGTTACTGTCTCTAGAACGAAAGGGGTACGAAGTACTCTTCGATCAATACTATATCTCTGATTACATGGGATTAGCGAAAGCGAAGAATCTTATTCTGGCAGAACGACTCAGCTACCAAAGTTAGGTTGTATCTACTCCTCTCTTGTTCCCAAAAAAGACACCTTCAGATGCCTTTAAGCCCCCCCTTCCCCTCCCTGCGCAATGGTTTGGCTTACACTACAGAGCCATACTACCAAGTTAGGTCACATCAGAGGCCGTGTACTTCTAAGTATCGGCATGAGGGTGAACGTTCAAGACTCATCTTGCGGTTTGGCAAAAGTGACTTCCTACCCAGATTATACCGCTTAAGGGATTTGGAGTAGCAGCGGAGGATGAAGCGGGTTCTTTGTTTCAATGCCCTATACTGACATGGTAAACGGAGATATGAACATTGCTCCCAGCAAACGGGTATTACCCATTCGTTTGGCGGAGGCCCGAAATAAGCGCGACGGTGAAGTCAACTGCGGAGAAAGTCTCGCTACGGATGTGTCTTTTCGCGACTATTGTAAAGACATGAGACGAGGAGGGAAGCTTCTATGAGATAATTTAGGAACAAATTGGTAGGTCTGTTCTAAATATAATCTGGATTCTCGCTCACAGACTTCATAGATTAATGGTTTTACTTCTCGGGAGATATCGAGACTTTCTGCGTTACAAGAATGTACTACATGTGTATAGGCTGCCTGTTAACTTCTCTGAAGGTTCCATTGCTATTTTTCTCGCCTGTGCTATTTACATGTGTAGTATAAATTAGGTAAATTGAACAGTGCCGTCTCCACTCGAAAACAGTAGCTCGGCCCCGGGATAAGAGGACCTAAAGGGCTTGATGACAACGAAAACGCCTGATGTTCGGAGTAGAACTTCATAAGAAGCAGAATTGTGCTTCTCATTGTTATCGAAAATAGCGGTGCAATGGCTAGGGTAATAAATGCCCAGAAGGGGCATTTGGTGGTAAAGGGCAACAAGGGATGTCGGCTGTTCGTCGCAGGGCCAGAAGTTGGAATGCGGCTGTGTTCTGATTCAAGGCTTTCAAGATACTACCTTCTTAGCACAACATAAAGACTGGCAGCTGATGTGTACGTCGCTAAAGTAGCTCGGAACATAATGAAGCATGTTGAGCATGCAGAATTTGACAGTAAGACCGTGGAACGGAGTGAATATAAGAAGAGCGTTCTATTCTTCCGCCCTTTTGTTTACCGTATAACACCGATATTGTACATTCCTCCGCTTAGAGATCGTGCCAGAACAATCTAATTTTATCTTAGACCTGGACATGGTCATATCTCGTTTGCCATTACACTGTGGCTTCTTCACCCCTCCAGCCGAGTAGCGGAGATGGCAACGATCAACCGGCGCTTTGACCCTACATATCCCCCATCTGACTTCCATCGTTATCAACGTTGAATTCTTTCATCCGGAGCATCCCCTTAGATACAGTCAATGTCACCTAACTTGTAGTCTGCATTCAATTCAAATCCCGACAATTACATTCAAGCTGAGCAATTTAACGCCACCCAAAAAGGAGGGCTGAAAACCGGCCTCCCTGCCACCAATGGCATGTCCAGGGATAATAATACCGATGCCGTTGTTCCACTTCAGCTGCAGTAGCTCAGTGCGCTATCACGATGGTGGCGCATCTGCACCCCTTCCACCCAATCCCTTTCTGCAGAATTGTGTTGGAATATGCAGCAGCAGGAGCTACTAGCTGCTGGTGTCTCCGATTTCCCCGCCCAATTGCCCTGCTTTGCCTCCAGCTTCAGCCATCGCTGCAGACACATGTTCTCAATCCTTCTCCCACATCGTAATTCTTTTCTATTCCTCCTCACCGGCTTTCGTAGCTTTGGACTGCAACCATGTTGTCCATAGTTAGCCTTCTGCTCGGACTTGCGTCCATTTACTTTCTCTATGTACTTCTTGGACCTAAGAAGACATCTGCACCACTGCCCCCGGGGCCTCCTCCAAAGCCCATTATCAGCAATATTAAGGACCTTCCGCCGCCCGGTTCAAAGGACTGGCAGCATTGGTTGAATCATAAGGAGAAATATGGTATATCCTCATCAAACATCTCCTGGAACCTGCGTCATTGATGATACTAACATTATTTTGCAGGCCCTATCAGCTCCATCACAGTCTTCGGACAGACTCTCGTCGTCTTGAATGATCCCGACATGGCCCTGGAGATGTTGGAAAAGCGCTCTGCAAAACACTCCTCTCGACCCCATCTTCCCATCGCAGAGCTGTATGTTCCACCAAATAATCTACCCTTCAGTAGTAACAAAAGAGACTAATCTTCACACCAAGATCCGGATGGGACAAGACATTAGGTCTTCTCCCCTACAACAACCGGTTTCGCGCCTACCGGAAAGCCACGTACCGCGAACTCGGGTCTGCCAACGCAGCAGGTAAATTCGATGGGATCGTCGATAAAGAAGTTACTCGGTTCCTTCTGCGCGTGATACAGTCACCGAATAACTTGGTTGATCATCTTCGCAAGTAAGTCTTTAGCCTGCAAAAAGTTGCTGCGTGTCTAATGATACCATAGAGAGTCCGGAGCAATCATCCTCCGGATCGGATACGGATATACCATCGAGCCACATGCGAGAGATCCCCTAGTTGACCTGGTCGACAAGGCTATGGACGACTTTTCTCAAGTTGTTCTTCCAGGAGCCTGGCTGGTTAACTTTGTTCCTTTACGTTAGTCTGCCATTCTTCCTCGATCAGAATTGGATGCTGACAGCGCAGTGAAATACCTTCCCACCTGGTTCCCTGGAGGCAAGGAAAACCAGACAGCCAAGGAATACAAGGACAGACTGGCCATCATGCATGACAAGACATACGACTTTGTAAAGAATCAAATGGCAAAAGGTACGCATCAGCCATCGTATGTCTCCAGTCTGCTTGAGAAAGACACCGTCCTTCCTGGCTCAGAAGAGGAAATCGTTGTCAAGTATTCTGCTGGAGCTTTATACGGAGGTGGTGCTGATACGGTGCGTCTCGATCCTCCCAAAAATCACCATATCTCCACTAACAACGCATAGACTGTCTCCGCTTTATCATGCTTCTTCATGGCCATGGCCCTCAACCCGACCGTCCAGAAGAAGGCGCAAGAAGAAATCGATCGGGTCGTAGGAACCTCCCGACTGCCCGACCTCTCTGACCAGATTAACCTCCCCTACGTCAACGCCGTGTTCCAAGAAGTGTTCAGATGGCACCCCGTCACCCCCCTTAGCGTAACCCACGCCTCTAGTGAAGAAGACATCTTCAACGGCTACCTTATTCCCAAGGGCGCCATCATCGTTCCCAACGTCTGGTACGCATCCTCCCTTCCCTCTTTCCATTCTCTCCAACTAATACCTAACCAAAATCAGGGCCTTCACCCACGACCCAACCAACTACAACAACCCCGAAGCATTCAACCCCGTTCGCTTCCTCGGCGCCACCCCGGAGCCAGACCCCCGACTTTACGCGTTCGGATTCGGCCGCCGCATCTGTCCTGGTCGCTTGCTCGCCGAGAAGAGCATTTTTCTCACTGTGGCACGGGCACTCGCGGTACTGGACATTCAAAAGAAGGTACGGGATGGTAAGGAAGTGCCTATTCGGGTGGAGTTTTCCTCAGGGACCATTAGCCATCCTGTTCCGTTCGAGGTGGATCTGAAGCCGAGGAGTAAGGGGCACGAGGAGTTGGTCAAGGCCGTGGAGAGGGAGTTTCCGTGGGAGGCGAGTCATGCGAAGGAGTTGGGGATTTGAGGGCATGTAGAGATGGAATGCTTGAGGGAGGTATTGATGGCGGAATGTGGCGAAGTGTGTGAGGGATATGTTTTGTTTGCTTGAAAAGTGAGATACATAACGCGTCGAGTAGGATCGGATCAACGCGATCAGGACTGCCAAGACTGTTAGTATACACGAATAAACACGATCGCATCTATCTGGAGCTAAGTAGAACGCGTATTCTGTACCCTGCTGCATAGCATAACGCAACCATAAAGAAGATGAATAAATCAAATGCAGTACCTGCTGGCTGTCCCTTACACAGAGTTCCATTGGACCCGATCTCCGATTCAACGGAACGGACCGACCGGATCCATTTTCCGTGTGACCCGGTCGCAGTTATGTGGGGAAATAATTGAAGTGCAGACGCAAGGGCTTCATTGATGAAGAATTCGTGGCTGAGAATATTTTTCAGGTTGCTGCGATTATCATGGTAACCAGATATTGATTGTGTAAGAATATGTGAAGGAGGGTAGGGTAGAAGGAAGAAAGAAGAGATTTAGCCATAGGAGCCAAAAGAAGGCCGGGCGGAAAAAAAAGAGAAATGCCTCCACGCGGGATTGAACCACGGACCTCTTGATAACCGTAAAGGATACAAGTCAAGCGCTCTACCACTGAGCTATAAAGGCGATTCTTATCAATTTGAGGAGGACTAAACCTTTATGTATGGGAAGAATACTGGTATCTGTTGTTCCACTGGTTTGGTTTCCTTCCATGAATATATTTAGGATTATGTTACATTGAATCATACAGTAAAACAGAAGTTGATTATAAGAGTATACGAAAGAAAAATTTTACATCTAGTACTGTGCTATACTCATGGTCTAGTCCCGGTGCCTAGGCGTTGGAGAGCTTAGTCTCAGTACCTCATGGTAGGTTGTCCGCCTCGTCGAAGGATCGCAATGTCATACTCCAAATATAGATGAGTTAACCATCATCTACGGTGAATGTCAGCCGACCATGATAAGCACCAAATAGCTGGAAGGCTCAACATACTCCTCAAGATGACTCCACTCAACACACAGTAGCTGATGCGTCGGCTACGGAGCTACTAATAGCCCGGATATGTCGCACTCAATACCGTCAATTCGTCTGTGCTAGTATCTGCTGGGCTTAAAGCAGGGACTGACAAGTAAACTCACCTTAAGACATCGTGTTATCTTGTTCAGCCTGCATCCAGGGTCCAGGGACAGCACAAGACAGCCTCTTACCCGTCAGCTTACTGGGGTCCCCGGCTGGCTGCCTTGCATATAAGCCAGGTCATATGAGGAGCCCCGACATATGACTTAGCATAAAATAAGCTTTGAATCAAGCTCATTGTAATAGTGTAGAATATTTCATGGTGTCGATGATGAAATCACGCTGGTCTTTCGAAAGTTACATGGCTCGTTCTTTTTCTCCCCTCTAGAGATATATCCGCCTGTCACCTAACTTGACCCCAACATACTAGAGTATACGCAGTCTTGCTTAGATCGACTTATTTGATATTTTTAATATTTTATCTAGATATATTACGTATCTATAACGTTGTAAATACTGCCGTGTACCCAGAGCCTTTCACACTATCACTCTTATTGGTCGCAAATACGCATGGGAGGCCTGATGTCTCAGAGCCGTGGCGGAGCCCTACCAACGATATGCCGCGACCCTATTCAAAGTGGCTGACTGAGGTGCCTGAAAAAAGCAAGTAGTACAACATGAAGTGCCCTGTCTAGCTCCCATGCAATAGTTGTTTTATTTGTAGTGCCAGCGACTGTAAAAAGTATATATAGACCCATTCTCCCGACCGATGTCAAGTTTCATCATTACTTACGAACTTCTTTCGAATCCACAACACATTTTGATTTTTCTTCCGATTATTACATCAACTACACATACGCCATGAAGTCCATCCTCTCTCTCGCTCTCTACACAGCTACCGTTCTAGCCCAGGGCATCTACATCGAGTCCCCCGCCGCCGGCACGGAGCTGAAATCCGGAGAAACAGTAACTGTGCAGATCGGCCGTCCGGTACATCCATCCCACTCTCCACCTTTACATTCTTCCCCATCTACCCCAGGACTATACCATACGTAGCCACCTCATTCATGCTTTCTTTCCTGAGATAGGGCTTCCCCGAAAACATCGCCGAAATCGGCATCGCTATCGGCATCGAATCCTGCTCCGGGTCCTCGGGATGCACCGCCCCCGACTCTGCTATTGGAAATCTCCTATACAGCGGTCCCTATGATCCGCAGTCCAACGGACCTCCTTACCCGTATGAGAACTTCACTGTCACGGTGCCGGATGTGACAGGCCCTGCGCAGATCGGGGTTGTTAGGCCGTATTTGGTGGGGGTGAGTTCAATTCCTGTTAATTGATTGGGAAGGATTGATGGTGGTTTACTAATGTATGTAGCTTTCGTATGAGTTTGTGGTGGGGACTGCGGTGACGAATGTTACGATTGTGTAAGGGTGGAGGGGAGGGGAGGGTTTGTGGTAGGGTTTGTGAATATGGGGTAGATGGTAGATGATGGATGGCTGTGATGAGGGGGTGAGGAGGGGCACAATATTCTGTTTTCAGAGTATTGTAGTATTACCTCGCGCTCGTTTATAGTAAACACATATAGACAATAAGTAAGCGAGCGCGTTTATCCAGCCCATCGTACAGAGAAATATATTGATAGACAGTATTGATCTGTCCAGACCTGTATATGATGTTGAGTGTGAGTAAAGACGTTGCTACAGTTGGAATTCATGTAGATGTGAAATGGATGATAATGAAAAGTAGTAGAAAAGAATAGTAAACAGAAGCAGGAAAGGAGAGTAGAAAGGATTATAGCTAAAAAGGTCGCGATAGAATGAAGAGAAACGAAAGCATCAGTAAAAGTGACTCACAGCGTCCTATTGGCAGAAATAGAGGAGCCTTATCTGCCTGGAATCTTTCAGCCTAGCAATTTAACCATAGCGACAGGATCAAACCACATAAACAGGACGCTGTCAGCATGAGCCCCAATCATGAGAGTATTTTCTCGAACCGCCCAATACTCGTCTTGCCCTGCAAAAGGCCGGTATTCTGGAGGCAACCAGATACTCCTCTTTTGGTTAATAATAACCCATTCATCTTTAACAGATATGTCATATGAGCCGTCGCCTTTGCCTTGGGCCGAAGAACTGCCTCGAAACTCATTTGGCATGTAAGCCTCATAGTGATGCGCACCAACCTGCTCAAGGTGTCCTGTTTCTGTATCCCATACACAACATCTGTGATCTGAGGACACTGACGCTAGTAGTTTGTTGTCTGCAAAGAAGTTGATCCCGGTCAGTGTTTCACCACCGCTGTCAAATTTCCATATCTGCTCCCCCGTTCTTGGTATTCCATATCATGACTGTGTTAATACCACATAACGCCAGTAGCTTGCTGTTCGGAGAGAAAGCAACTGTCTGAATAGCATATGGGTGGCTTTCCAGGATTCGCTCTAGTTTCCCGTTCTCTGTATTCCATAGTCTAACCCCATAACCGTATGAATATGTTGCTAGCAACAGGCCATTTGGTGAGATTATCATGCCCCTTATCCATTCTGTATGACAATCCAGACTTTGCTCCTGTCTCCCAGAAGTGACCTTCCATAGCTTTACTGTACTATCGACTGATCCGGATGCTATCAACTGACCGTCAGGCGAGAATTCAACAGCCCTGAAAAGGTTGCCGTGATGCCTGAGTGTCTGGGCTAGGGTTCCAGTCTGTATATTCCACAGCAGAACGGTATCGTCATCGGAACGTGCAGCAAAAACTTCACTGTCTGGGGAAAAGGCTGCCGAAAGAAGGTTGTATCGATGAAGAAAGGTATGCTTGATGCTCCATGTCGCAGTATCCAAAAGTGTAGCAGTTTCACCTGAGACACAGGCCAACAGCCGGTTGTCTGGGGAAAAATGCCACACTTGTGATTATGTTAGAATAATCAAGCTTCTGCACAACAGTGCATGTCCCTATATCCAACAGTACTATCCTAGTTGAAGGATCAGATGTCTCTCCTGCAGCCGCCAATAACTGGCCGTTTGGAGAAAAGGCTATAGGACCGCGCGGAAGTACGGCATTCCAGTGCTGCCGTTCCCACTTCGGACTCCGTGTTCCCCTCTTCCACAGCGCCACCACGCCTCCAGATGAGGCAGAGACTAGTAGCTGGCTATCTGGAGAGAAAGTCAGATGCGTGGAATCCGAAACTTGGAGTCGTTCTGTTTCACTCCATGTGCCTGTATCCCATAGCCTGATAGTACTACCATCGAAATACGGACCATCCCCTGACCCAGAAGCCAGTAGCTTGTTATCTGGAGAGAATGCTACACTACAAACTCTAGATGGATGGCTGAGAATCTTTTGTACACTCCCTGTTGCTGTATCCCATGATTTGACCGTTCGATCGTCAGAACCTGATGCCACCAGCTGTCCATCCGGAGCGAATGCAACGGAATTCACAAATGCCGAGTGCTCAAGGGTCTGGAGAAGTGCGCCCCATTCCGTATCTGTGGCGGATGTTCGCAGAATCCACTTGCGGACTTTCTCCTCAAACGTACGCCTCACCTGACTTAATTTGGGAGAGAAAGTGAGACAAGAAACATAGAGCTGAAGAGGGGCAGCGGTCGCAACTGGAAGGTTCTGCAAGACAAACCTTTCGGCATCCATCAGGAAGTTAGAGAGTGTGGGTTCATTTCTAGTCTGTTTCAATATTAGTCCAGATGCGAGCTCTATTACACCCACCGTCATTCATACCTCTGAAATGGATATCAATTGACAAAGAAGGCTCACGATGTCTGGAAAGCTCCCTAGCAAACTCATTGCCTCGAGCCAGTGGAGGAAGTGTTTGTTCAGGAAAAAAAGAATATCCTCCATATCTGTGGGAGTGGAGCCACTTTGTTCTAGATGATAGACCCAATAGCGGCACGCATACCGAATAGAGACTAGCGGGTTTGGATTGGGAATTTGCACTTCTGCTGATGCAACTCCATAATGTGACAATCTGTATATATTCTCCCTCAAGTTTTGTTTCAAACCACTGAGTGCTCTTTCATACATTTGATGATGAAGCGTGGCCAGGGGAACATTTTACAGCTTCTGATAGTGCTTTTGCAGATAATCTTGCGCTGACTGATGTATCAGGTAGACGGTACTGTTTCGAATGGTCAGAAACGATCGACATTCCTGGACGATTGCTTCCGCTGCATCCTCGCCCTCTGGAAGCCCAGCGAGGATTTCAATCTCAGACAAGGCCAGGGGATCTCGTGCAAGCATAGCAGCAGTGAGAACATTTTTGCAGCACGTGGACATGATTTCAGAGTCTAGATTGGCCAGTCTATCGAGCAGGTAGCCATAGAGGCCTT
Source organism: Aspergillus sp. DX7217 (assembly GCA_037042595.1). Lineage (NCBI taxonomy): Eukaryota > Fungi > Ascomycota > Eurotiomycetes > Eurotiales > Aspergillaceae > Aspergillus > Aspergillus sp. DX7217. Next base: position 48,423 of record JAXQKR010000111.1, on the reverse strand, counting down.
CCAATTTCTTCGGTATTTTGTTGACAATCTCGGTCCACATAAACTCATGCGTGTGAAGGAGCTCCCTGCAGACCAACGACACCCAGATGTAAGTGTTGCTTGCTTGGGTTTTCAATTTATCAGCTATCTCCTCGACGCGGTTTTTCTTACGTGCCTTATCTCTGAGCTGAACCATCTTGATATCGATGTATCTGTTGATGGAGTGTGACATATCATGTCCATCAAGCTTCAGAAGACTGTGTGTTCGCAGAGTGACATCTTGGACACTTGCTGGTATTTCTGGCAGTGGCCGGCTCGAGATGAGCCATTTTATATCGAATAGCTCTTGTGCGGAGGAAATTTCATCGATGAAGCTAGCCAGAAGTTCTCTGCCGTCTTCCTCACATTCATCCAAAGCATCAATAATAATGATGGCTCGTTTCAGGGATTTATCCTCCAGCATCTTTCTGAAAATGCCACATAGAGTCGTGAAAGCATTTATATCCGTAAATAGCTTGTTCTTCGAGTGAAAATATTCCTTCTGGATGTGAGAGATCAGGTGTGGTTGTTCCAGAAGCAATAGCCAGATTAGACTGCGGAGAACTGCAACGCCGTTGTTGGCTTGGTTATTTGTTGCTTGGCAGAAAAAATATAGAACCTGTGGGCGTTCCGCATCTGGGAGTCCACGAGCAATCAGATCTTTTATGATGCCAATCAAAAGCATCGTCTTTCCAGTTCCTGCCTGTCCACTGACCCACAAACGTGCGGGAGTGGGATGACCCCACTTGCTAAATTGTCTGTATTCCTCTGTGAGAAGAATCCATTTATACAGGTCTTCTATGATATTCTCATTCCGGGCTTGGATATCTCCGATTTCAGCTCGAGGATCAATCCAGCGGAGGGCCTGTAGACAATCGCGGTATTCGTCTAACTCTTTCTGATGTTCGCTGGTCATGGTAACATGTCTGATCTGGTCCTTAATGTGTTCCTGGTTGTAGAAGGTGATGTTGTTCTGAAGTGCATTCTCTGCGTCTTTGACGGCAGCCAAATCTCCGCTCCAATCATCCAAATTTAGAAACCCCCGGAGCAGGACCAAAAGCTGGCTTTTGTAGTAGGAGCAGACACTCGCGACCTGATAGAAAAGCATTGACTGGTAGAGATCAACAATTGCCTTCTCGAGATCGTGATTCATCTCTGCTAGTGATTTATTGCCCTTGATATTCTCATCGCTCAACAGCTTATCCACAGCCTTCGAATACCAACTCATTCTGGAGACAACGTACGCCACCCCATTATAGAGGTCTGCTGCTGCTTTGGCTGGTTTGACCAGAATCTGAGCAGTCAGCATGGCACCTACATAGAAGTATAGTGTACTTACATCAACGGTGGAAGAAATCACTGCCCACGGAAGCGCGGTCTGTGGGATGTTTTTCAACGGAATGTCAAGGAATGCTTTTACTTCCGTAAAAACACCGGAAACATCATTTATCTTCTCCATGACCTTTTTCGAACCTTCAACCCTTGCCAGCCCGTTTGCTACTATCGCTTTCATCCGTTCCTCTCCCAGATTTGATGGAGGATCATCGGGTTTCTTTCTATCTCCTTCACCAGCCTCATCTGAGATGGGCGTATCCATATAGACTGCCAGCACCAGTTTTTCGTACGCTTCCACATACTTAGCCTTCTTGGGATCTTGCTTTAGATTGCTGTAGGCTTTATTCCAAAGGGCATTGTGGATGGTGGTCAACCATTCTGGCGACGTCACCTTCTGGTCAGAACGATCAAGGGCGTGGTCGTCTTCTGGTGGGCTTTCTTGGGGAGTGGTCTCGGTCGGAGAAAAAAGCCCATTATCTTCCACAGCCTTAGCAGAACCGGCAGATTCAGATTTGTCTTCAGCTGAGGCCTTGGAGGAGTCGTGCCTGACCGGGGAAGTTGACTCGTTCTTCATGCTGGGACCTTCATCCCGATTGCTTTGCTTTTTCGGCTTGCCGCCTCGTAATTCCCACCATTTTTGACGGAGGTTTGCTCCACACCCAGGGGCTTTCGAGGGTTCCATCTTATGGTGTCAAAAGCTGGTGCGATTATGAAAACAGATTGGAAGGGTAGCTTTCGTGAGACGAATGGCGGGCGCAGCTAGAATATTAGAGAAGAAAACATGGGCTTTTCAGCCACGCTATCTCGAACCCCTGTTCGTGCATTATACGTGTGTTTCTTTCAATGGCTATTGTGACGCTATTGTGGGAACCTAGGCGCATAGATTCAGCTGAGCTCCATTAGATTGGCGAATCGGAGTCTATTGCTCCGGGTCTCTTTTATCGGATGAAATGTTTGTGGTCGCCATCAGTTCTTGCCATTTCAAGATTTATACTAGAGTCCTTTCCTTTGAAGATCAATAGCATTCCTCGGAATCGATACCTGTATCCTATTTTACTGAATCCTTTCATAGTCTTGCTGTTAGGTAACTACGTAAGCAGTTATCATTGTTGTGCTCTATGTATTAATTTCTTAGTAGTTTTGCTTTTTTTTGTTTTCCTTCCTTCTTCGGTCCCCCACCATTCTTGGTCTTTCAAGCGCTATTACAATATTACTACGTACTTTGCATACTTAGCTACAGTGTTCATAGGAACTTCTAATCAGCGAGATATCTCAACTTGGTCCTTGCCTCTCACCTTTGCAGCAAGTAAATCCAAAAAAAAAGCAAAAACTAGTAATCACATATCCTCACCCCCACAACCAACACAACAACCCTACCCCCTCTCACTAAACACAACCTTCAATTCTCCCAAATTCGCCACAAACGTATCCCTCGTCTCCTCCCTAAACCTCCTCCCATCCTCCCCGTCCGCCAACCGCACATCAAACCTCCCAAACAGCATAGCCACGACCACCCTCAACTCAATATACGCTAGCCCCTTCCCAACACAACTATACGCGCCACCCACAAACGGGAAATATGCCGCTTTATTCATAATCCAATCCGGTTTCTCGTCCGTCCAGCGCTCGGGGACGTACTCCTCCGGGTTTCGATAGTACCGAGGATCGTTCTGGACGGGTAGAATCGGCACACTGACTATTGTATCTCCCGGAATATAAGTGGATGTTCCCTTATCATTGGGCAGGTGAATGCCTTCTGGTGGCGTTTTGCGCTGGATTCCACCGTGCACCGGGGGCTGGATACGAAGGGCTTCGCTGACGCAGGCGTTTAGGTAGGGGAGGGAGGATATGGAGCGGTAGTAGGTGTCCTCGGGAGATTCGGTGGGGGATGTTGATTCTGTTTGGCGCTTTGCTGCGGGGGAGTCGAGTTCGGCTTGGAGTTTGCGTTGGATGGATGGGTTGAGGGCCAAGTGGTAGATTATGACACTCATTGTGACGGAGCTGGTGTCTCTGTTCGTATTTCATCAGTTAGATATCAATGACAAATTTGATTGGTGGTGTGACTCACCCTCCAGCAATAACAAGCAGCTCTCCCTCACTATACAACGCCTTCTTAGATAAGTCGCGCATGGACGGCAGCATCCTCGTCATAATATCTTCCCCAGGCACTTCATTCTCATCTTCTTGCCGCCGCTTCTCCTGGATTCGATCTTGGATCCAATTTCCATACTCTCGAATAGCACTACCAGCACCGGGCAGACTCATCAACAAGCTTATAAGCCACGGCGTATGAACCATGACATGCTGACCATTCCGCATGTTCTTGACAAAGCTCAGGCTAGGATTCAACTCCCACGTCTCGATATTATTGAAGGAATAGCCCCAGCCTACAACTCCCATGATATCGTAGCTGAGAAGTGACATGGTACTGGGGACAGAGAGTGGTTGGTTGACGCGGTGCGCCAAGGCATCGAGGAACTTTTCCGTCGTGCGGATGACCATCGGTTGGTAGGATTTCAGTGCTGTTATTTTAGTGAGCACGATGTAACACATCCAAGGGGTATGATCACCCACCTCTTCCACTAAACACCTTATCCCAAAGAGCTTTCCTCCGCTGCGAGTGTACGGCTGGATCCCGCATATGAAACACGGCATAGTCATGCGTGAAGTCACCTGAGCCCTTTAGACGATCATACCACGGGCCACGGGTACATTTGCTTGAAGGTCCATAGATGACATCGATGGCTGCAGCCGACAGGATGCTAAGTTCCTGGGGCCCTGTTCGGACAATATCCCCGTACTGTCTGTGTAGGTTCCATACACGCTCGAAGTTTCGGTTTTTCTCGAGGTTCTCGTATCCGGTTACGAACTTGGAGAGCTTGAGAGAGAATGGGCCTGGGAAGTGATGTAGACGATGGAAGAAGGCGCGGTAGGTTAGGGTTGAGGCGAAGAGGGAGACATAGAAGCAGATATTTAGTATGAACACGTTACCGATGCCTAGAAGCCATGCATAGATGCTTGTCCAACTTCCATGGTTGTTAACTGTGGTGAGTAGGGCTAGGGTGTTCACCATCAGGTTGGCATAAACCCAAGCACGAGCCTCCTTGGCGCCGCGTTCCCCGCGTGACCAGTAGAAAACATGGGCACTGACTCCAGCAGCTGCCAGGAGAGGGCCTTTCTCCTTCACAGTGTCCAAAAGATCAAGGACCGAGGCCATTCTGTTTGGTCTGGAATTCTCCGGGGCATTGTGGTTTCTACTTATATATGCTTATTCTCTTGGCAGGATGTGGGGATCAAAGCGCCAAGAGAAACATACCAATAAGGACCCTTTATTGCAATTTCGGTTCGACTTTCTTCTCGGCATTTGCGAGACAGATCATCAATCCATACTGAATGTTTGTAGGCTATACCCTTTCGGGAGACAGTTGCGACATTGCTGATTGGCCACTCCGCCTAATCTTCAGTATCCACCATTTATTTTGAAGTCAATGCACGCAATGCCGGTGGAGTCGGACATTACTTTTCTCAACAGATGATTCGTTGTAATATCCTTTCGACGGTTGGAAACATTTATAGGGATTAAACGCCCTTACTGTCGGGACTTCAATGAGGTCAGTCAGCCGTACTTGTGTAGTGCAATTCAGTGCTTGATCATTAAGAACAGACCAGTGGAAACTGAAGCCTAAATATGGCGGATAATGATAGAATGAAAATATCTCATCGCACTTGCTCTACTTTGACTTGGTAAAATTGGTAGAAAACTTTGGAGATATAAGATATCAGTATAAATTTCCAAAATATATATATACACGTGTTGTATGACGCAGCTTTTATAGGGCTCGAAACAGGATCTCTGGAATATCACGAGGAATGCAAATTATCGTATCTATGAAATGCAGAAAGTAAAGATAAACAAAGCTAAGCCGGTAAGGCCCAAAAGTTGAGGAGTAATAACGTCCCTTATAATCCTGCATTATCGGCTGCGCTTGGCCCCGCTTTTGATCAGAGTATGGTGGTCAGATTAAGGTCATACAGACAAGCTTTCTGAGTTAATTTACTTATTGCTTGAATAAGACCTGGGTAGATGTTGCCAACAGAGAAACTTGAAAAAGAATAATATCTCGAACAGAACGCAGGTCGCTCGGAGTGAGACATGGCTGGGGATGGTACCTCACATTCTTGCACAAAGGGCGGACATAGCGGCGTGATAACGGGCTACTTCTCGTTTGGACTCAGCTTTCACACAATGCTCCGGACTTTTCCAAGATTTGCTTATCGATGAGTTCCAGACACGCGATGTGTTTACCAGTTTGCATGACGGACCGGTTGTACAATTTCGCAGACGATTTAGTTTCACGCCACCTTATTCTGATAATGATATACACAATTCTCTATTTGTCACATATTATAGTAGCTCATATTCTAGCAAATTTCAAACTCCCTCCAATCTATCAATAAATTACAGCTCCAAATAAATCTATTCCAACATTCCCTCAGCCAACACTTCCCTCCACCTTTCAAACAACCCCTCAACAAAACTTCTCTCATAAAACGCCTCATTCCAATGCACCGATAGCACCAACTCCCCGTTGAAGGTCCACACCTGCGTCAACAACAACCGATTAATAACCTCGATAGCCACCCACCACTCCTCCACCTTGACCTTCCTCTCCTTACCCTCCACCTCTGGCTTAAGCAACTCATTCACCCGTCCCATAGAACTCAACTCCGGATGCGCCGGCGCAAGCAACGGATCCGGAGGCGCAGCGCCCAACACCTGCATAACTCGTCCCACATAGGTAGGCAGGAAATCGAAGATGTTCTGCGGGGCCTCCTTGGCCAGATTTCTCCGGTAGAGGGAGGTGAATTCCCGCGCGAGGCGAAGAAATTCTTCATGCTTCTCCACCTGCGTTGGGTAGAGTGGCAGGCGGAACGGAAGACCTGTATGATAGAGCGATACGGCGGCTGCAGGGCCATTCCACGGTTCGGGGAGGTAGCGACGCAGGTCGAGGGGGTTGAAGCCGACGTATTCGGGTTTGTTTTCTGAGTGGAGGGCGAATTGCAGGCCGGTTAGGGCGAGGGCGGCGTGGGTGGCGGCTGTGATAGTGATATTGTGGGCGGAACAGGCTTCCAGGAGACGGGTGGTGGTTGCGCTGTCGATGTGGCGGAGGATGCGTCTGGGGCTGGTGGGGAGGACGTTGGGGAGAGTGGGAAGCATGAGGTTTCCATTGTCGGTCTGGGTGAGGCAGGGTTGGAGTTCGCGGTTTGAGGCTGCTGTAGTGGCGGGTTCGTCTAGGGGGGTGCTTGTGTTGGGGAGATTGGAGTCTGCGATAGCTTGGTCCACGGCGGGACAGAGACGTGAGGATTCGGTCCCGTCGATGGGATGAATGGTGCCGTCTGCGAGGAGTTGCAGGAAGGCGGATTGCATGTGGTGCAGGCCGATGCCGTCAATGCGCCAATGGGGGGTGCGGAAGACTACCTCGGAGGTATTGGGGAGGTAGTAGAGGTGGACGCGTGGCGAGGGAGACAGCTGCTCGTAGAGGTCATTGGCAGTTCGATTGGTGTCGATGTGGAAGGTCTCTTGGGCCCACGCGTCGAGTTGGGTAGTAGAGGTGATGGCTTCATAAACGAAACGCTCGCTGCCGTTGCCGTCTGCCTCAGGTTCAGCGGCCAATTGAGGGTAGACATGGCGAAGAGCTTTCCAGGCTTGCTCAATCGCACTGGTGGGAGGCAGAGGTGGTTGCAGCTGGAGAGTGCAAGTAATTAGGTAGTGTTCTTTGTTGAGCGGAGCACCGGCGGCAGCAACAATGCGGTAGAATGACTCGATGGAGTCGAAAGGACGCTCGTATCGGTTCGGGGAGACTTGTGTCCAGGACATCTTGGAAAACCAAGGCAATTGAGAGTTTGAATAGTGGTTTGGGGGCAGGTGGCGGTGTCCGATCAAGTTATGATATGGCAGGAGAGAATTAATAGATTGTGAAATGATTGAGGGGTAAGACTTGAATTGATGGAGCAGGCGGGGGCGATAAATAACTCAGAAGGTATTGTATCTAGTATCTACTGTGTTACACTACCAGGCAAAGTGGATCTCAGGAAACTTTGTAGCCTTGTAGGCTGACAGACAGTAAGCACTAAATATCATTGAGACAAGATTTTATGGCCCCCTGCAGATCACTGGTGACTGGCGATACAATTGTCACACTAAATGTTACTAGTCAATGCTTAGTGCGAGAGAGCGAGGCTTTGCTGCGTGGGGTCCAAAACACAAACAACGGAAGAAGCGGACACTGACATTTCTCCCCAACTTATTATCTTTGCTCTTCTCCCCCTCCTTGAATCCGTTGCTGCTGCTCTCTCTATCCTCAATTACACCCTCTTCCCTCTTACCTCTATACCAGATATCACACAAATACTATACTTGAACAATGTCCAGCCAACCTCTTACCTGGGTCGTCACCGGCTGCTCCTCCGGCATCGGCGAAGCCCTAGTCCGCGCCATCCTCGCCCAAGTGAGCACCCACCCCACCAACCTTTTCCTTATATTTGTACCAATTACTGTTACTGACCGACGAGTAACCAGGGCGACAAAGTCATTGCCACTGCTCGCGCCCGCAACAATGTCAGCGGTGCCGACCGTCTTTCGGCCCTCAAAGAAGCCGGAGCCGCAGTGGTCGAGCTCGACGTGAGCCGGCCCCAAGAAGAACTGGATGCCAAGGCACGCGAGATCTGGGAGATCTACGGCAAAGTCGATGTCCTAGTGAACAACGCTGGATACATTGACGCCGGTATTGTCGAAGAAATCACGTTAGCTTGCCCCTGTCCCTCCACTCCTCGTATGCTGTATTGAACCCCAACTTATAAATTCCCAGCGAGCCTTTCCTGATTGACGCCCTCCGCACCAACGCCTTCGGTCCCCTCAACGTATCCCGCGCCTTCCTGCCCCTCATGCGCGCCCAAAAATCCGGAACCGTGCTGTTCACTAGCAGCGTCGGAGTCTACTACGGTGCGCCTGGTGCATCATGCTACACAGGCGGCAAGGGTCTCCTGGAGGTGGTGGTGCCCAACCTGGCTCTGGAGCTGGCGGCATTCGGCATTCGCACTTCGCTACTCACCTATGGTTACTACCGCACAGAGGTCATGAACCCTGGAAACTTTCACAGCCGGGCGCCTCGTCCCCTGCCGGAGTATGAAGAGCTCCGGGGTCTGGTGGTTGCTGGGTGTGCGGCTGCCAACCACAACCAGCAGGGTGATCCGGAGAAAGCGGCGAAGGTGGTGGTCGAGGCGGTTAAGGGAACGGGCAAGTTTGAGGGGAAGCAGTTGCCTTTGCGGTTGCCCATTGGCAAGGATGCTATTGCTGCGATGCGTAAGGCGTGCGAGGAGAGGTTGGCTATTTGTAATGAGTTTGAGGGGCTGGTGGATCAGACGGATTTCTAAATTTTGAATGAGAATTGTACTATATAATGATTAGCTTTGAGTCGGTTCAATTGACATTGTCTATTAAAAAATTGGTTGGATTATCCTGTATGAGTTGGATGGAATATTCCAAATGACTTTAGTTAAAATCTTGCTCTGTTGAGTGCACTTGTCCGTCACACAATCCTTATTTATGAAAAGGGATTGACCAGAATTTGATTTACTTACTAATGCCTATGGCCAAAAAACCGGTCTATGTCTTATGGTTTGTATTGTAAATTTGATGGAAAAGGATATCCTAGTAATCAATAGTTAGTAGTATCCACGGGTACTGTGAAACATATATCATTATCGCAAATATGTCACCATTATCCTCTCCCATGATAAGTTACAGTGAAGTTTACATACAGAATCGACTAAAGTGACATAGATCAGTCAGCCGGTCTCCTCTGCAGCAACTTCTCCCGCTCCCCCACCCCAAAAGTCCCACTTTTGGTCAGAACCCTCCGCCTGGCACCCCTACTCCCTAGCGGTCCACTATCCCGATCTCCCAAGTACCAGGCCAAATCACTTGTTTCATCAGCACCCGTAGCCGAGAGCCCGTTCCCCAACCAAGCAAACCGATCTCCACCAACATACTCCCAATCATAATCCTCAGCCCTTAACTCGCGTAACGCATCCGCAAAATGCAAACTACTCCCGGGCCACATTGACAATCTCGCACTATCGCCATCGGCCTTATAATGCGAGCGACACGCATCCGCCCAGACGGTCTTTTCCAACAAAAACTTACGACAATGAGCCGTGAAAGCCCGACTAGCGGTGCGCGACGGACTGAACGCATGAATATTCTCTGTCTGGTAGCGGTCGATTAACTGGCAGATGTATTCGGCTTGAATCTCAGAGGTGCGGAGGTAACTCCCGCTGATGGAGGGAAAGAAGGGGCCCGCGAACATGGCGGAGTTGGGCATGTGCGGGACAGTAGTTGCGAAGTAGGAGTCTAGGACGTCGTCGGACCAGAGGTCCGCGAGAGATTGGTTAGATTTGCCAATCAAGGGGAAGGACGGGATGCAGGTGGTGTCGAAGCCGGTGGCGCAGATGATGGCGTCCACGGCGTGGTGTGTTCCTGTGCTGTCGATGAGGCCGTCGGCGCAGATGCGGGTGATATCTCCGATGATGAGGGTGGTGTTGGGCTGGCTGAGGGCTGAGAGGTAGCCGACTCCGGGAGTTGGTCGACGGCAGCCTGGGGCGAATGTGGGGAGGAGTTCCGAGGTGGGAAGGTTGTGCTGATTTAAGGTTGCTTCCATTGTTTGAGTTAGGTACTGGCGCATGCCTTGATGGAGTGGGCTGTCACGAAGGAAAGTAGAAAAAGTGCTGTTGATCACTGTCTCAATTTGTTTGCGCTTTGTGAGGAGATGGGATGGGTCGTTAGTCCATTCTGTGATCTGGTCCGGGGTGTATGTTTGCTGTGCTCCGCCGAAGGGGCCAATGATCCAGTTGGGTTGGCGGATGAAGTGGAGGAGTTGGCTGGCTTGTGGTTGGAGAGCTGTGAGGAGTTGCTGGCCGCTGGAGCTGTTGGGGGAGTGTATCTTTAGCCGAAGAGCAAGCAGAGGAAGGATTTATATGGATAAAAGTACTTTTATGTTTAAATTCACTCTTATTATCTCACAGGCATTGAAAGTTCCAAAACTTACTACCTGACAGACAAAGCCATTCTCTGGAACCTGGAATCCACATCCCAAGATCTTAGAATTCTTCTGACTCATCGGAAACCATATCCCGACAAGGCTATACTCGTGTTTTCCCCTTCAGAATGACGTATCTCCTGCCGTAAACTTCTCGCCCGAGAGATCGATAAGATATCTCGGTAATGATCTCCGCCATCGGCAAATATAATTGGTGGAATAAGTTTTAGCGACGCCGACTCACGTCTTAAAAGTCTAGTAACTACACCGATATACTACAAACTCAATTCCCAAGACAAAGAATATATAGTCGACGGGTGCACTTACATTCCTTGAATGAACATACCATGATTTGTCAACCGGCGAAGAATGACCAGCGGGGAATCCAACATGTCTACAACCGCGCAACCCCCACCCCTTTCATCCATCCTCTCCGCGCAGGACTTCGAAAAAGCAGCCTCTCAATCCCTCACACCCAAAACATGGGCTTTCTACTCCTCCGCCGCGACAGATACAATTACACATGAATCGAACAGAACAACGTACGATCGCATTCTTCTCCGGCCGCGAATCCTCCGCAATGTCACCTCTGTATCAATGAAGACAAATATTCTGGGCTGTCGCATGGATTTACCACTGTTCATGAGTCCCGCGGCAATGGCGACATTGGTTCATCCGGACGGTGAGCTTGCATTGGCGAGAGGATGTGCGAGGTATGAGATTGGGATGTGTGTATGTTACCCCTCCCTTATCACTGTCGTGTATAGCGGGTATGAAGTTAACAAAGTGACAATGAATGAAGGTCTCTACAAACGCAGCCTACCACCTCTCGGAAATAACATCCGCCGCAGCCAAGCAAAAGAAGAATAACAACATCCCATTCTTCTTCCAACTCTACGTAAACAAAGACAGAGAGGCATCGAAGCGTCTTCTCCGCATCGCAGAGCAAAATGGAGCGAAAGCGATCTTCGTGACTGTGGATGCGCCCGTCGCTGGGAAGCGGGAAGCGGATGAGCGGGTCCCGCTGGATCCTCACGATATCCGATTTAGAACGCCGTTACCGATGAGTGGGGCGTGCATTGGTGGCAATGATGAGAAGGGAGGCGGGTTGGGAAGATCGATGGGACAGTATATTAATGCTGGTTTTACGTGGGAGGATCTGGCGTGGTTGAAGGAAAATACGTTTCTGCCTATTGTATTGAAGGGGGTGCAGACGGCCGAGGATGCGTTGTTAGCGGTGGAGTATGGGGTTGATGGGATCGTGGTTAGTAATCATGGGGGGAGGAGCTTGGACACGTGAGTTTTCTGTCTTTTGTTGTCAGTGGAGGGGGTGTGGTGAGTCGTGCTGATTATGGTTGGCAGGTCTACTTCATCAATTGCTGTGTTAATGGAGATACGGCAGAGGTGTCCGCAGGTGTTTGATCGGTTGGAAGTATTTGTCGATGGGGGTATTCGGCGTGGAACGGATATAATCAAGGCTATATGTCTGGGTGCGAAGGCTGTCGGTATGGCAAGGCATTTCCTGTACAGTTTGTGTTACGGACAGGAGGGGGTAGAGAGGTTGATTGAGAGTATGTTTCCCGTACCTGATAGTGATAAGGTGGGAATGCTGACGGTCGCAGTTATGAGAGATGAATTAGAGACGACCATGAAATTGTTGGGGATTACGGATCTATCACAGGCTCATCCGGGCCTGTTGAACACATTAGATGTGGATCATTTGGTTCCAAAGCAATCTGCGTCGTTGCATGGCGAGCCAGCCAGGGCACGCTTGTAACCGCAGGGTCTTCTATTCGAGCTAGAAAGAAGAGCTGGTAGTTAAGCTAGATTAATTCCTGTCTTTCAAACCAGTATGGCAATAGGTGATTGAAGCCAATGCCGAATGTTCCATCAGGATAACTAGCAATAGACGCATCGATGTCTGTCATCGGGAACTGTAGCAGTTGGCCCCATCCATGTACTGGTACCTCGCTAGTGCTAGCCAAATGCAAGTCAGAAAGCATCTGCAACATGTTCATCAGACTCGTGCCCACGATATTACACGTATGCTCCTCGTTGAGGTCGGCACCTTTGGTAAGCAGACACCGGGCTACCCGCATCCCAATGTGGACAATGCGCCCAGAATCAATAGGCAGCTTGAGCTGAAAAATGTCACCTGTAGCGCTGCCCGCGAGGCCCATATTTAATCCGACAATTCTCAGAAGAAAGGAAGCACAGAATCCCACCATCTGATGGATGTTAATGGGAACATAGCGGAGATTCAATGAGAGATCACTGTCAGTTCCTATGACGGACAGTACTCTTATAGCAGCGTCAATTGCAGCACGCGCAGTACGACAATGCTCGAATGTCCACGCTTCGAAATTCGTCGGACTATTATCATAAGGAAAGATCCCACGAAATGCCAGAGAGTAGAGCTGAAACTGAGCAAAGGCGTGAAAAACGTTCTTCACATCCTGGGGGAAAGAAGAGTGAGGGTGGTCGGTGTGGAATGTTCCAGTCGGATACTGCTGCAGGCATCGCTTAACGACGTCTTCTAATGCCCGTATTGTCACCATATCATCTTTTTTCAGGGGATACCTGCAATCTGTGTAGAAGGTCGCATGAGCATTTGCCAGAGTATCGTAGTATAGAGCGAGGGCGATTAGCCTTTTGTCTTCGTCACTGGCACCCTCTGGACTGGGAATCCGCGTCATATCCCAGATCGGTTTATATCCAACATCCTTTGGAGGACAACCACGCCCAGTGGTGAAGTATTGGCCGCAGATATAGGCGAGACACCACAGTCGAACCTGTTCCATATCGGCTACCTCGCCCCGCATGTACCGATGGAAGGCTTCATCTAGGCTGAGCTCGCTTGAAATATGAATGGCCTCGCCAGAGAGTTGCTCCCCCAGGTACTTGAAGTGAAATGCACCAATGCACAAAGCGCGAACATCGTCCAAGTTATTATGGTGAGGATTCATCAACCTCCGCATAAGGGAGAGAGATACAAAGACTTCGTGGCATTTCTCGTATATTTCTGTTCGATCCGGAGCAAGTAGTGCAGCGACGGAAAGGATGGCTGCCGTTAGCATTGCCGATGACCTGCGGGCAGAGTTCAGAGTCTCATGTTGCATGAGAAGCCCATCCCATAGAAGCGGATTAACACATGTAGTAAACATGTTGAACAGGTCTTCTGCCTCTTCTAGGGAGACAACACCGTCTGAGATGAGATCACTTTCCGTAGGCGCTGTACTACCTCCAGAGCCTGGTTCGATGTGGAGATTTCTCAGACGGATAACTGCATCAGACAGAGACACTGCGCCAGGCGTATTTCTCAAGAATGTGTTGATTTCTTCTCGCAGGTCAGCGACCTCATCGATGAGTTTGTCTTTGGATCTACATTTGTCAGTAAGAATTGTGAGATATATGTGGCTGTGGCATACTTTTTCTCATTCTTAAGGCGTTGCACCATTGCAAAATACGCATCGCACTCATTGAGCCCATGACGCGAGCATCTAGTACAGGCGGTTTCTCCTTCTTTGACCCTGCAAGTCTTTCCACGGATCGCACAGCTTCCACCTGAAAGGATTAGCTATTGTATGGAAGGTGGAGATAACTTACATGCGGTGCGTGCGCCGGGAGGGCCAGCGACATCTGGCTGCGTTGTCTCCATTGCTGCGGCAAGTGTCAGTGCCACAACACTTGATGGTTAAGTCATTTACCGATATATGATATTCTCAGATCAGAAGGTTAAAGGTTGTTTATGAGGAAGACCAAGGAAACAGGATAAAATAGCTTTATATAGCCATGGTCATGACTCGATAAGATATAAATAATAGTTCTTCTTGACTGGGGGATTCCGATGAGACGGGTGTTGCTTCCGAAAGTGCAAACTAAGATGCAATGTAGAATTTCCAATGTGAATAGATATGGCAGGGATTGTAAATGCATATCTAACATTCTGTTAAACGATACTGGCCTATATACTCGGCGGATACCGCACATGGGTGCTGTTGTAAGCTGATATATTCTTACTGTCCGAGATAACGAATGTTTCCACCGACTTCTAGCATCTACAGAGTATCTCATGTGTGGAATAGACCCGAAATTGCCGAGTCCAATCGGAAAAGACGGCATGGTAGGTATCATATCTCACATCTCGGTATCTGCAGTTATCCCTCTGCCCCATATATGGAATGTGCCTGCTTTTGCTACTTAGTGTACTTCAACACCGATGGATCACGCATGGCAGAACAAGATAACGCTCTCAACAATTAATAATATTGACAAACGTAGTGTGAATGGTGGGAGTTTCCACGAATCATACCGAAATGCACGAGGTCATTTTCTCACCAACCTATCAGATTAGAAAGAGGGTTTCCAGCTTTGAAAATTGCGGAAATTACAATGCTTTGCAACTGCGGAAGCCAAAGAACCACCAGACATAAACTAGGACATTATCCCTAAGTCACCTAATCCCTTTGCAACCATCCAATAAGACAGTTAATGCATAGCTTAAATCAAGGCTCCCATCATCACAACCCCCAAACCCCAACCCCAACCCCAACCCAATCCCCCTACTTCAACCCTCCCCCCTCCACTCGAACTCCCACTCCCACTCCCCCCACCGCCAGCCGTCTGCGTCGCAGCAGCCAACTTCTCCGCTCCAGCCGTAACAGTAACAGGCATATACCAAATCTCACCTGACCCATACGACGTGCCAGAAGTAACCACAGACGAGGAGTTCTGCCCCCCACTCACAGTCCCATAGTACCCGATCGTGACAGAGCACGACGCGGCCTGCGTCGAGGAGGTGATGTTACACGCGTTGCTTTGGGAGGTTGTCACTGTAAGGCCGTTTGCGGAGCCGATGAAGGAGCCGTGCTCGACGTACGTGGAGGGCGCTGCGGTGATGGTGTAGATGGATGGGATGGGGCATGCGCCGTTACAGGTTACGGCGAGGATGGTGGTGGAGGATGAGGCGGAGATGATGCTCGCGTCGAAGGTGGCGAGGGTGGTTGAGGGAGTTGGAGTGGTTGTTTGGGAGGTTAGTGAGGTGGGAAGGATGTTGAAGATTTGGATTGTGGTGGAGGAGGTGGAGGAGGTGGAGGATGAGAGGGTGGTGGTCGTGGTGGAAGTTTGGCCTAGGGCGTAGCCTACTAGGGGGAGGATTATGTGGAGGAACTTCATTATGACGATTGTGGAAACAATGTGGAGAAAGGGGTGAGATGGATAGATAAGTTTCATGATAAGTTATTTGGATGGTCTTTGGTATTTAAGTACATGGCTGGTGGGATAAGTAGAGATAGATCATAAGATCTTTAGCAAACAGAGTACAAACTAGTCCACGTCATGTCAATAAGCTTATCTCACTCTTGGCCCATTATAGCTCCATTGGCAAGAATGTTGGAGCCTACGACACGAGATGCAGAAGTATTTGGTGGTGCGGCATTTCAATCTGTCCTGTGTTGCAGATGAGGTCATCCCCATCGTCATCTGAGCGCCTTCAACCCCATCTAAATTTCTAGAACATGTGAATGACATTCCCCAAGAGGAAATTCAAAGAATATATCTAAAGCCAGCATTCCGAGCTTCCAAATTATCAACCTCAGCTCCTCCCCTATCCTGTTCCGCCGCATCCAGCGCCTTATTCATCCTCAGATGCACGGCACGAATGGCAAAAGCAATAATCGCAACAAGCAGGGCTATCCCTGCCGTAGCACTGCCACCGGCGATAAATCTTGGCCCTGATGACGACGGCCACATATAGCTTCCATAAATGGACGCTGTGTTGCCAATCATATTTGCCGTTGCGATTGCAGCCGAGCGTTTTACCAGCGGGCGGGGGAAGGAGTTGGCCACCCAGGCAATGATAATTTGATAGGCGGATACGGCGCCCATGGGCATTCTACATTATCAGTATTATTAGAATTCAGAGATGAAAGAAACGGAATTGGGGATTCTTACAAGAACATGCCAAAAAATCTCGCGCCAATGTTCGTCGTAGCAGTGCAGATGATGCATCCCACCACACTAACAAGCATCAACAGGATAATATGTATTCCGCGATCGTTTGTCTTTCCGGATGTCCATGTCACGAAAAGAGATACCAAGAAGGTAGCGATCCAAACAGGGGCAGTTATTAGCAAAGTCTCGATATTTCCATAGCCGAGGGTCTCGACGATGGTGGGGAAGAAGTATTGGAAGTTCTGCGAGAGGAGCGACGTATGCTGGAGAAGGATGAAGAAGTAGATCCGCTTATCTGAGAATACGAGATAAAGCGCTTCTTTGATGTTGCTCGATGTGGCTTCGTCTGCTTCTCCAGCGTCGTGGATGAGTCGCCATTGTGCGTATAGCTTCTCTGTTTCGTCAAGCCATGAGGTGGTAGCGGGGTAGTTAGGCAACAGTAGTCTATCCGGTCAGAAACCAGTATGTTGGAACTATAGTAGTGGGCAACTCACGTTGAGGTCAGTGACACTCCCACAGTAATGCACCCTTCGATGATAAAGAGCCATCGCCACCCTGCTATCCCATGCGCACCGTCCAAGTTGCCGAGCACTCCAGCTCCAATCAGGCCACCAAACGCATTTGCTAGAGAGCTTCCGGCATAAAACCACGCAATGCGATGACTCAGCTATATCGATCAGTTCAAAATGCTATAGGTCAGACAGGCTTAATGCCTACCTCTTGTCTAGTATACCAACTCGACCTGCACACATTAGCCCTGCACAAATGTGCTTATTGTTGCACAACCTACATCAGCATGATTGCACCCGGAAAGAATGGCGCCTCCACAAAGCCAAGGAAGAAACGAGCAAGGACCAATCCTGTGAATGATTGTGTTGCAGCCTGACATGCCGAGATGACACCCCAGATAGCCATTGATGTCCCCAGGAATAATGACGGTCGCACGCGCGTAAGAAGGAGGTTCGACGGCAGCTGCATGAGGAGATACCCGACGAAGAGGATACTCGTGGCTAGATTATAGTCTGTTCCTTTCATTCCGAGGTCTTGTTCGAGAGAGCCTAGTCGGGCCTGTGAAAGATTACTGAGACACGGTTAGTATGTATACGTTCATTATGTCAAAAGCTGAGAAGACACGTACTTTCTGTCGAGGAAGTTGAGCAAATACATCACCACAAGAAAGGGAAGAAGATGAATGTCCACTTTTCGAAGGAGCTGCTTGGTCATCTTCCGATGCCATTCGGGGCTCTTGGCGACGTATGTCTGATAGATGGCATCTTGGGTTGATTCTTGGATCTTGGCCGCATCCTCATGATACTCAGTAAATGCCTCTGTCGGCTTAGACATTGTTCGAGCTTCTTGTGCAGTGCAATAGAGGTAGATCCAGAGGTACTATCCTTCAAGCGAAGAAAAGAACGGCGCTTAAATATCGGAGGATGTCCGTCACCCCGCATTTGCGGGGGCGGGGAGGGCTCGGGGTAGCTTACCCCGGATCTGCATAGACCGCCTTATAAAGAGATCATAGGAGGGCGTCTGAATCACACAACAAGAAATTGGGTTGATGCTCCAATGATAAATCCCATCGAGTTCCGGGGGAGGGCACGGGCGGGGTCGTCGTTCCCAGATTCGACGGTCAACTTTAAGTCGTCGGATATAGTTAAGAGCGCACTGAATCACCGAACTGGGATCAAATAATATTTTGCTATATATCAAAATGCTATGAAGCAAATTTCCTTTATGAGCGTGTTGTTGAGTGAAACAGAAACCCGAGTGAGAACATCAATGAACCCGAGCCTTAAGCCTGCACATAAGTGGAGGCTTCGCCCACAGGTTATATGATTTCTGATTATGCCAGTCTCGACTCTCCTCACACAGTTCGATATCAAAGTTCCACAATACTCTTGCAAAAATGACACGCATTTCTGCATAGGCCAAGTTCCGGCCTATACAGTTTCGTGGGCCCACTGAAAAGGGTTGCAGGACTTCCCGATTATCATGGTAGAACGGGGAAGAGGGGTCGTTCTTCGCTTCCGGTAACCATCGTTCCGGAATAAATTCTTCAGGCCTATAAAAGTTTGAGGGCGACCAGTATGCAGCAGACTGATGAACAGAGACTCTTGTCTGGAAGCGATTAGCGTTGGATAATTGTAGTATCTCCAATGGGACTTACCATTTTGGGGATGAGATATCCCGAGATTTCAGTAGGCTGGTCCGGTATAAATCGCTGCAAGCCACCCGCGACAGGCGGATACATGCGGAACGCCTCATCGATGCATGCTAACATGTACGGCAGTTGTGCTGTGGCATTACTGACAGTGATATCCTCCTCGGACTTCATGACAGATCGCACTTCGAACTTGACTTTCTCCATTTCCTTGGGGCGTTGTAGCAACCAATAAGTCAGACCCGAAAGAAGTGTTGCTGTGGTCTCACTGCCAGCAATGACAAGAATGCTTGCATTAGCTGCGAGCTCCTCATCCGTCAGTTCATCCGTGTCCCCGCGGTGACGAAGCATGGACTGCATGAAGTCCGCTTGGCCACGATCTCTTTGACTGTGTAAACGCTCCTGTACAGTATTCCAGCTATATTCATCCTGTCTTCTCTTCGCCTCCAAGACGCGTTTTGGTAGCAAGCGCTTCAGGGCGTGGAACACCAATGGATAATCATCTTTGAACCTGGCATATGCTATGGCCTTAATGAACTCAAAGATAGTCGATACCCAGTAATGGTACTCCGTTGAGTCAAGTCCTTTGAATGATTTGCCAAACGCGAGATCTCCGATCAGGTCAAATGTGGTGAGGTTGTACCACTTCGCCATGTCCACGGCTGCTTGCGACTCGGCCATGCTGTACAGCTTATTGATGAGCTTGTCGACGTACTCCATGATGAAAGGCTCTTGGGCTTGAAGGCCCTTAGCAGAGAAGGCATGAGATATCGCCTTGCGAAATCGAGTATGGTCGGAGTTATTTGCACTGATAATGTCCTTAGGATTGCTCGCTGACCCTTGTACCTTAGGCAACTGCCGATGCCCGTGGCCGTAAATGTCTTTCCATGCCTGGGTCGTAATGAAAGAGACCTCATTCGGGGTGAAACGGACTGCCCCACCGTACCTCTTGTGGAGGGCTCGCATGTCTCTATCCAGTAGTCCTCTCATGTTCGAAATGTAGCGCAAAATGGGAAAAGCTAGCCATAGCTTTGGTCCGGGAATTCGACGTAGAGGATGGAGGTAGATATTCCAGATGGCAGCGCAAATGGTGTACACAAGGTACGATATTCCAACAAGAGCCAGAATAGTAGGCATGGTGTCTTAAAACGAAGGCTTTGGTTTGATTGTCATAAACCTCGCTGGAGGGCAAGGGGTTGGGGGAGGTTATAAGTCTTCCGGCCGGTCGCACCTGAGCTGCAATCGCGAACATACTGGCGTCACGTCGCCGTATCAAGCAGGGGTTGTGAACAACAGCATGGAGATAGAAGCGGGGTAAATGTCGGAGAAATGTTGCCACTAAATCTAGGCAATGGGGCGGACGATGCTAGCTGATAGTGCCGCGATGATGCGGCATACGCACCGGGTTCCTCCCGCTTGCCCAGGAATAGGTAAGTTCTTCTGTGATTCCAAACTTGTCCACCTGCGAGTCCCCTGATTTACTAAAGTATTTCGGTATTCCGCTTGCCTTTGTAAAAAGCCAAAATTGATATTGTGAAGGCTGTCAAGAGGCTGTTGAGCATGAAACGGCACACTTGCAGCTTTTGACATTGATTGGACGTTGAGCTGCAGATAGAGTGGAGAGGCGATCTGCACGATGTGTTACGGTCCGTCCGCGTCCCGCGTGCCAATCCAATAGGAAACGATAGTTAATAATATGAGAGGGGAAATTATAATCCCAGACGAGGGCGATATGCAACTCGGTGGCCGGAAGCCTCGAGGCTCGCAACGGATGCCGGAAGTTCGACTCTCGGGCTACCTAGCACAGCCCTAGACTTTTGATTCAAACGGAGCAGCCTGGGTGCACACATACACACGAAACAAGGATTCCCTCCCGCCCCTAGAAGCTAACAGACTGATCGCCCTGACAAATCTGGGAGGAGCAATAAGCTCTGTAATGGACAAATCGGTACTGAGTCATTTCTGAATCGCTTATACGGGAGACACGACTCCTTTTCACAGTGGAGACAACTGTCAAGCTCGGACCCAGACACGCGCCTTCACCCGCTTCCTGGCAAACCACATGTCCCTGAGCAGATGAGCAATCAGCAAGCACAAGACAACATGTCATGCACGTTGTAGCCACTCAGCTCAATAGCATAGAGGAATTTTTGGTATCAGTGGGTCTATGGCTAGCCAGCCACCACGCGTTAGTTTCGAGCTCTGGCCAAAGTCTGCAACATGACCTCGATCTGAGGAGTGACCCCGCTTTTTGTGAAATTATTTATGCTTCGCCAGCATTTATAAGTCAGTTATGAGCAACGGTGATGTGGGTTACCTCCAATTCTGCATGCCACAGAAATGTCTGCATTCACCGCATATTGCGCTAAGCACATGCAGTTGCCAACACAAGAGATGAAAGTATGTATCATATTGACGAGCTGGCAACACAGGCCCACAAGACTTGGTCATATAGATGTGTCTGTCAGTTGTTCTCACTTGATGTGGATCAAAATATAAACCAAACTGAGTCGTGTCGCATTCGGGCGCCTCGTAGCGGCCTTTCGATACATGACAACATGGAATCAATAATCTCGCCCACTTCACTTTGTCGGCGTTGATATGAGGGAATCTGTGTCCAGTGCTTTCTCACAAATGTGTGTGTGGAGCTTGGGTTTCTAACTGGAATAGGCCACGAAGTGCTGCCATATTTAGGAAAGTCCGAATTGTTATCTTCACGGCAGCATCCACGACTGGTGCAAGTGGCTTTGGGCAGTATTTTACAGCTGTTTGTTGGCTGCAGAACTTCCTTGCTGCCAACCCTTAGTACCAGCGGAAAGCGCGCTTTCAGATTGAAGTCTTAGGTCAGCGGCACTTACAGCGTGGTGAATGAGATACTCCCATTGTGCTCGAAATACGAGCCGCGTCTCCTAGCACAATCATATTTCCACATTTGTAACGGAGAGGACGGCATAAACGCGGTACATTTTGCGCCTAGAACGCCCCGTGACACACGTCATCGGGTACAAGAATCTCCACAAGTGCGAGGAGGGTATGGTGAAGACCGTCCTATTTGTACTTCGGTAGCTTCTTTTTGTAAATGTATATCAAGGCCCTCATTAGCAGGTTATTGAATGGTCGCAGAGAACTACGTAAGAGTTCATTATCGCAGCGAGGAGATCGAGTTTCAGCGCAAGATAAGCACTGAGTAGATGGATGGGAAAAACGAGAGTTGCCGGTAAACAGCGGCAACCATCATTAAAATGTGAAGCTAGGACGTCGCCTATTGTTAAAGGTTCGCCGATGTCGTTTGTATTTATGCCATTAGACATGGTGGGATTTGCTTTGGGTGTAAACGCAATTCGTCATCTTATGGTTGAACTGGCTCCTGAGGCCATCTAGTGAGCAACAGCAGTTAGTCAGTGTTATATATTCCCCGAACCTTTTGCTCAGACCAAAGGATCTTCGATTTTTCCTTCTTTCAAGACCATCGGGGACCAGCAGCGCGACATCCCCAAGAGCCCGCACTAAATGTGTGCCAAGATAGCCCGTTACCGATATACATGCCTACTCAAGCTTGGAAAGCCCGAACAAGAAGTAAAACTTCTCCAAGTTCTAGGTTCTTATCTATCCCGCCTATTGTGCACTATGGACTGTGTTTTGGCTTTTGATGTCTCGCAAATATGCGCACCGGTTAGCAGATATATATCAGGGAATCGTACTTCTCGCTTTTCCCCAAAGAGTATGATGCCATCGTGTCAGGTTTCTGTTTCATGTGTGAAGACCGGACACTTTCTAAAGGTTAGGCAGGTGTTCATGCAAGAAGGACAGCTAGAGTATGATTATCATAACTAACCACGGGGATAATGGTGAGGATAAATGACTTACGTAGTACTATAACCGCCCAAAGTTGCCAGCCCATAATATCAGGATGGCAGGAGCCAAGACCATTTAGCCCCCTAACGGTTGCGTAGACATGTAACCATTATTTTGTAAATCTGCTGCTGAACATCTGAGCGGAATTTAAGTCTTTCAGTTCACTGTAAGGAAATAAACCCAAATGATATGCCGGCCAGTCACTTGATGTCAGCGTGCCTCCATACCTATCAATGAGGAGCTCAACTGTCGTGAAAGAGCATTGTGAGTTGGGGGGATTGTAGTCCGAGCGGAACAATTACTTAGCCCTACTGCGTAAGCCCTTTCAACATGTGCGAACAAGATTTCCGCGGAATGAGCCGGTCATTTCGCTTGTCTGTGCGTGCGCACACACTGGGTTATGAAAGATCAATCATCTCCCAGCACCAAGTAGTTACTCTTCGGCTTTGGCTGCTAGAAGTATATCTTGTGGTGGGTCGATCAATCTGTAATCCTGCTTATCTTTTAGCGTCAGGCGGGGTCGGGCCTGAAGAACTTTTGATCGTCTCATCACTTCCGTTCCCTTAAATTCATACGACTCATCACGCCCCAGCTTGCGGTGGCAAAATCAAGTACGAGCTAGCAAATCTACTGCAGGTACTATCTGAAAGGACTCTCTTTACCGTGGCATGAGTGGATGCGGCCCAAAGCTACAGACTAAGAGAAACGGCTCGGATAAGGGATACGTGTCCTGAACTTCTGTGTTATATGAGGACCAATCGCCATCACGCCTTGAGTTATGCAGACATACACTCCATCACATTCGTGGAGCCTGCCTAGTATATACACTTGCATGACATATAAAGACGTGCTGAAAGGTCAAACGTGTCTGTGGGTCTTCTATAGTAGGATAAACTGGATATTGCATGCAACGGCTTTAGTGCCATAGGCCCCCAGTAGTTGGGTTGGTGCTCACCAGACGGCTCTCTGCCAGGTACAGAATAGCTTGAGTTCGGCGCGGACGGGAACCCTGGTAATTGGTTGCGGCATTGTTAATGGCAACCATTTGGTTACAGGGAACAGTCAGTAAGCGGATACCGGTGTTTAGACTGGATCACTGTTGTTAACAAACCCCGCAGTTTGACATCTTAATTGAATCTGTTATTAATTCAGTACTTAGCTCCAGCTGTCTACAATTGAGGTATAATAATTACTGTAGCCTGATTGGTTGGTATACAGGGTCTTTACTTTATCCGCATCTCCACCATTGAGACTAGAGATGCGGACAAAATACCAGAACAACAAGCCGAGCGGATCTGCATCTTGGGTTATCTCCGCTGAGTAATGCAAAGACAATTCTCTCTTTCACCAACTATAAGATCTATCACACAATATGAGGTCTGTATAAATTCGTGGTGAGCCCTGGTCTTGCACCATCGAAAATAAGAACCTACGAGGAAGCCACTATTCCTCAGGCGGTTCAGCTGACGTGGACCGATATGGCCAGTATGTACAAACACTTAATGGAACAGGTGGCAGAAGCACCCGCATCCAAAGGGCTCGGTATCGTTTGTACAGCCGCCGTAGCCACCCTAATCACTGTCGCCTTCATCAAGCGCTTATATTATCGCAACTGGCATCCGTTGTCTCGCTTTCGTGGTCCTCCCGAGGCTGCTTCATCGCGGCATTGGATCTACAGAGTGACAGACCGCGGCTTTCCCGAGGAGGACCTCGAAAAGCTTCATAAGAAGTATCGTGAGTTGCACCTAATCTTCGCTGCCTTTCATGATATTGCATGAATTTTGGGAATTAGGTAGTGCTAAGTCGGAATATCTTTAATGTCGGATAGAAACGCAAGCGCTACGCATTGGTCCCAACGAGCTACATATTACCGATGTTCACAAGTACAAGGTCATATATAGTCAAAGCAAGCCGTTCCCGAAGCATGCAGAGTTCTATGAAGCTTTCAACACACCCCATACAGTCTTTACCGAGATCGATGCAGGAATGCATAAAGAGCGCCGACGACTACTGAATCCCTTCTTCTCCCGAGCAGGTGTCTTCAAGCTCGAACCCATCATCCATGAGAAGGCGGAGATTTTGATGAAAAAGATCCGGCGACTTGAGAAAAGTCACACTGTTAATGTGTATGATGCTTTCAGGTAAGTGTCATTATGTAGCTTCTCTGATCGAAGGGCATACTTATACCCGATAACCGAGGACATGGGCACGTCTGACACATCGGAAACGGCAGATGCCTTACAACTGAGGTCATTATGGAGTTCGCCTTTGCGAAATCAGCAAACATGCTAGAAGAGAGCGAAACTACTTTTGAGTCTTGGTTCCTAGTCGCCTTCGACGCCGTTGCTCGAAGCATATGGAAGATGCAGGAGTGGCCTATCGCTCGGAAAGCCTTGGGGGTTATCCCCATGAATGTTATTGGAATGGTGGATGCCAATATTGTCAATGTTCTCAAAATGTTGAAGGTAGGTCCCGATCCAGTATATTTTTCTGTCGCCAGTCATTATATACTAATGTCATGGTCTTTTTTACTTAGTTTGCCGAAAGCTGTCTAGGACATTATGAGGTGCACGGAAATACGACAACTTATCCTGTTGTATTCGAAAATCTATCTTCCCTGCCGCACGACTACAAGGTCACCGAGGCAGTTGACATCCTGATTGCAGGAGCTGATACGACAGCATCAACTCTGACTGCTGGCTTTATGCATATTCTCTCGAAGCCAGCTATTCATTCCAAATTAGTCGATGCTCTTCGAGGAGTGGACATCAGCGTGGATGATCCTTCAGCGGCTCGACTTCAGGAACTAGAAAAGATCCCTTACTTGGTACGTATAAACACCTCCAACACACAAAGCTAATCGCCTCGCTAACCACCCGTTAGACTGCCTGTGTCAAGGAGTCTCTCAGAATCGCCATGCCAGTGCCTGGACGCCTGCCGAGAGTCGTACCCCATAACCTCGGCGAGCCATTCGTTGTTGAAGGACAGGTCATCCCGCCCGGCGTAAGTCTTGTATCAGATGATAAGATGCACATTTTCTTACTGAATCCCTGCAGACTGTTGTTTCCATGTCAACATACACAATGCATACGAACGAAGAGGTTTGGGGTCCCGACGCCCGCGCCTTCAATCCCGACCGTTGGCTTCAGCCGGGAGCGAAGTCCCTGGAGCAGTATCTTTGTACATTCTCCAAGGGCGCTCGAATGTGCATTGGTCAAAAGTATGTTCTCCCGTTCGTTCCCAGTTAGTACCTTATACGATATCACTAATGTCTGATGTGTAGTGTCGCATACGCCGAGGTCACAATTGTCATGGCATACTTATTCAGAAACTTTGAGATCCGGCTCCCGCCTGATTTCCGTCCACCCGAGAGAAAGGATCTGTTTACCATGGAGTATTCAAAACCTGGTTTACCTTTGAACTTCTCCAGTGTAGAAGCAAGGTAATATTAAAGCGACCCACATGAATCATTTCCGTCCCGTGGTGAGGATCATGTTATGAGTGTGAGTTGAGGATCAGATGTAGGCGGTCTGGACAGCAAAATAAACTACAGGGTAACAAGCTCTTGTGCATGTAAACTAGGTGTTCCTATACAACTTCCAATATTCCCACTCGAACCTTCGTTAAGTTAATGATACATGTGGTATTCGAAAAGCGCTGTGAAAAAAAGGTGTTTTCTGCATCCACCTGCGCAACTCATCCCACTCAAATACCAGAATCATCCTCCTCAATGCTGTTAGCAGCCGCATATTTATCCCAGGTAGCACAGTTCTTTTCAAGCGCGGAAGTATCAATCATAGGCTCGAGCTGGGACATGCTCTCCACGAATTGCATCGCGAAACCCTCCGATTGGTGCCAGCCAATATGGCAATGCAGCAACCACGCGCCAGGGTTGTCGGTCTTGAACGCGATGACCAGATAACCGAGGGCGGGGAGCATGGCCGTGTCACGACGGGGTGGGTTGTAGGTGTTCAGAGTTGTGTTCGACGTGTAGCTTCCATCGCCCTGGGCGAGGATGAAGAAGTCGTGGCCCTGTTGAAATTTATGTTAGCAATGGGAGTAAAGCGAGCAGTTTCGTGGGTCAGAAGAACATACGTGAAGATGAATAGGATGAGGAACATTAATGGTCATTTCAATGTCGACAATCACCCACTTGCCGTTGCCTTCGATCTCAACAACGTGGGATGTGTTAGTCCATGAAGTGTTGCCGTTAGCGATCTGGAGCAGGGTCGGGTTGTCCCATTCTGCCTTGAACGTGGTCGGGCCCATGTACCACTTGTACAAGCCTGCACTGTTCATGATGACGTTCGCCTCGTTGTGGCTTCTGAAGCCTACGCCAGACGCGTCGATAGCAACCACCGGCACCATGCTACTCAACGGCTCGTCGTAGCAGCTGTCGGTGTAGTTGTATGCTGTTGTTGTGGGAGTCGCCACGACAGTATCAGGCTGCTCGTAGTGGAAGATTCCTTTGATGTCGGTATTTTCAATCTCGGCACAGACCTCCTGGGGAATGGCGCGCATCCAGAAGTCGGACCCGGCGTGGGCTTGGTTTGCCCTGACGATCACATCGTATCGTTGTCCTGTGGGTCTTGGTAAGTTTCTCTTCGATTGCTATGGAGCGGAATGACTTACCAACACCTATGTTAAGAGACGTCGTGTTGTAAGGCTCAATGGGGACGAAATCCGCAGCAATGACGGTCAAAGTGTGATCATCGATCATGAATCGGAACAGGTTGCTCATTCCACCGTTGACAAGTCGAAGGCGGTAAGACTGGCCAGCAGTCACATTCATGAGGAAGCGCTCGCCAACAGTTTCGTTGTTCTCCTTGACCCAAATGTTCGTTCCATTGATCAAAGCAGTAGTCATCTTGGGCTCGCCATCTGTTTCAGCAGTGGAATACATCTGGTCGGCCGTGCGGTGTGACCAGTCCATGAGCCAAAGCACGCCAGCGTCGACATCGTAGTTCGAACTGGCAGGTCCGTTGATCACAATAGCACCGTAGATGCCATCCCATGCCTGCAGAGCAAAGTGGGAATGATAGTAGGTTGTGCCGTACTGCGTGGCGCGCCATTCGTAAGTGATGGATCCTCCAGGGGGCGTGGGACATTGGGTAATGGAATTTGTGCCATCTTGAGGGTTGGTATGGTTTTGGCGGACACCGTGCCAATGGATGCTGGTTCCGTTATTTTCCAGACCATTGTAGACATGAACTCGGACCCGGTCACCCCAATTGGCGTATATAGTAGGTCCTGGTGAGGTCCCGTTGATGGTCAGGACGTCCCGAGGGACGCCGTCCGGAGCGGCGGTGGTGTTTCCCAGCTCCAACCAATATTCACGAACTACCCCGATCTCCGGAGCTTCGGTATAGTAGTCGGTGTGGATGTCAAAATCGCACCACTGATCACGGGTTTGCGGTGTGTTGCCCGCACATGCTTGCGTAGAAGGAGAGGAAAGCCCGGCATAGGCGGTGCTGGCTGCGAGCCAGCCCGCTGCCAGGATGGTATGCAGATGCATTGAATTGAAGGACAGAATATGAACGAGATGCAAATGACTGATCAGAATGGAAAAGAGCGAATGAGATGTGAATTGACAGAGTTCAACGGCTCGTGACAGCAGATTAAATAAAGGATCGTCCTTTCTACCCCCTATCTCGTTCTAGACGAACGATGGAATATTCAGAACTTGCACCATTTCCCGTCCCCCATAATTGTACCGGTGATCGACACACACGCTACCAGCAGCATGCACGCGCCATTTTTACCGCCATACGTCGTCCTCACAGATTCCGGTATTTACGAGATGTCTGAATCAAGGACTACGGACCTAGACAGTGTTGAAATCAGCTAACCCCGAGATGAGATATTTCTGGAAGAGAGTCAGGAGTGTAATACTGGGTTCGAGCGTCGAGTATACTTAGTCCGAAACGATGTCTGCAGAGTTGCGGAGTACCTTCTTCGGTGGACCCGGCAGGATTACGTAGACGGGAGATGCGGAGAATACGTACTATGGAGACTACCGGTTGCGACGCGCTCGGAGCTATTGAGGCTCGTTCATGAAAGCCCTGAGACTGAGCCCTCGCATGTGAGTTAACTGATTCAGTATAGTATCTGGTTGATGCCGAATCAGATTCAAGATCGATCATCTCGGTCTTGATCTTATCAAGCAGACCCGCTCCGACGTCGATCGTTTCCCTTCGTATGATAGGCTTAACCTGGAAAGGAGCCACTTTGCGAAAATGTGGATGGTCCCACTGGTCCCTGTCGGCATTAAGCTGGCATCAAAACTGCCATCCGATATACGGACTCCATCAAGGGGCCGAGCTTGAATTCGCTAAATCCAGACGATGATTCGTTCCCTTTAACGTAACCGAAGATGGGGTGACCTTGTGAGTCCCACTCTACAAATACTACGACCTCGGAGTTACTGGTTTGCATGCAAAGACGTCCGGCTACGAATTTAGATTATCACATACAAAGTCGTTCACCATCAGAACCCTCAATTTATTCGGGTCTGTGGGAACGGGAGTGGAGTTAACCTAGTATACAAGACCGTCGGGACTTTGCGACATCCGGGACGCATCATGACACGGGAAGTAGTGGATGGAATAATTGTCTTTTGTAACAGTCTAATATATAGTCTAGTATTTAGAGAGTATTGATGATGGGCTGACAAACCTACAGAAGTTGCAACGTTCAGGTTCAGTTTCTCCTGATTTTTTTCAGTTTTCACTATTGACTATTGTTCTTCAAGTGCGTGATGAGATCTCACCATCTCTGGGCTGCGGCCCTTGCCCTGACGGGAACGGTTCAAGCCACCACATTACAAGATGTGTGTACAGTTTCCTTCGCTCGAAACTCATTACCGGACGACAGCGTATATCCTGGCGTCTCAATTGACAGGTCTTCTGTGAGTGCAATGGCAGCCTACAACGTGTCGAGTACAGACCAAGTCTATTGGCCGGGCGCCACGTTCGACTACTGCAATGTAACCTTTGCCTACTCCCACTTGGGCCGGGATGACCGGGTGGTGGTTAGCTACTGGATGCCCGCTCCGTCGAAGTTTGCCAACCGTTACCTGTCAACGGGTGGCAGTGGATATGACATCACATTGGGAAGCACTTCCTTGCCCGGGGGTGTCATGTACGGTGCTGTGGCGGGCACAACTGACGGTGGATTTGGTGGATTTGAGAATGGCTCGGACGATGTGTGGCTTCTAGCCAATGGCACCCTCAATTACGAAACGGTCTACATGTTCGGTTACCAGGCTATTCATGAGCTGACCGTCATCGGGAAGGAACTTACCAAGAAGTTCTTCAATACCTCCTCCATCTACTCTTATTACCAAGGTTGCTCTGAGGGCGGCCGTGATGGCTTCAGTCAGATCCAACGGTTTGCAGAGGACTTCGACGGAGCCGTGACAGGTGCCCCTGGCTTCCGGTTCACTTTTCAACAAGTGCAGCACCTTTGGTCACCCGTTGTCGAGCAAACTTTGGACTACTATCCCCCTCCCTGTGAGCTTGAGAAGATTGTGAACAAAACAATCAAGGCCTGTGATGCCCTTGACGGCAAGGAGGATGGTGTTGTTTCGCGAACGGACCTCTGCAAGCTTCACTTCGACGCTAACAGCACGATCGGCGAACCCTACAGTTGTGGAGCTTCCTCTTTGACAACCTACAAGAGAAGAAAGCGATCGGAGACATATGCGCTCCCCGCCCAGAACGGCACGGTTTCTGCCCAAGGTGTGGAAGTCGCAAAAGAAATCATGCGGGGAATGCACGATACGAAGGGGAAGCAAGTCTACTTCTCCTACCAGCCAAGTGCGGCTTTCTCCGACGCGGAGACCCACTACGACTACGATACCGGCTCTTGGACCCTCGATATTACCGAATCAAACAGTGAATGGGTGGAGAAATACATTAATCTCCTTAATGCCACTGAGATGCCTACGCTCAAGAACGTCACTTATGACAACTTGAAGGAATGGGTCCGCATCGGCTGGCAGAAATACGACGACACTCTTCAGGCAACTTACCCCGATCTGTCCCCCTACTCCGAAGCGGGCGGTAAGGTGCTTCACTACCATGGTGAATCTGATTACACTGTTCCCACTGCATCGTCTGTGCATTACTATGAGTCTGTTCGTCGTATTATGTACCCTGACATGTCAACGAAGGCAAGCTACGCCGCTTTGGGTGATTGGTATCGCCTTTTCCTTGTTCCCGGTGCGGCACACTGTGGCCCGGATGACTCCCAGCCCAATGGACCTTGGCCACAAAAGACGCTGGAGACTATGATCCGATGGGTTGAGGATGGAGTCTTCCCTGAAATGTTGAACGCAACAGTGCTGCAGGGTGATCATGAAGGCGAAGAGCAGAAGCTCTGCGCATGGCCTCTTCGACCTCTGTGGAAAAACAATGGCACCACCATGGAGTGCGTGAATGATCCGGAGGGCATGAAGACTTGGGTCTATGACTTGAATGCTTTCAAGATGCCGGTGTATTAGAATGCTCATGAGATAATTTGATCTGGATGTCCTTTCTTCTCCTGCATTCTGACCCCTACTTTTCTTTGATCACGCAGGTTGACCAGCTATGCCAACTCCAGCTTGACTGAGAGCTGTATAAATATTGACTCGTGTATTGTTGAGGCCACTCGTACACCTCTTTTTTATCTGAAAACATAATTTTACTGTGTTCTTGTATTTCCTGAACTTGCTCTGGCAGGCTTTCTCTTCTTGTCTGTATATCAAGTCAGATTCCTTCATTTGAATGTTTTCCTTTGTCCAATGTGAACTCATCCAGTAGCATAAATATTTAATATGTCAATGAAACACACAGTGTCTTCAAATCATAGTGTGTAGTAGGATCAAAGTGCGATGCGCCAGTGCACCCCCGGATTTCTTCGGTACGTTATCTACATACCTACAGATTTATCTGTGGCACAATCTTTATCCGGGCTACAATCTCGAGCAGTAAATGACACCAAGGTATACCATCTCGGGAAGTATCGCACACTCCAGGAGACTGAATCGGTTCAGGAAGACGAGACAGGCTTGTTTGTGGCTCGGCAGAGATACCCGCAACATCAGTAGCGATGCAACACAGTGACTAGTGTAATCTGAGCATAATCTCTGCAAGCGACTCTTCCCCGCAATGTCCCCATGGGGATATTAGATCCGAGATTTTTGCCCAAAGAATTGGACAGAGTGGGGCGCTAGCACAGCGCATGAGCATTGGCGTGCGCCCTGCCCATGTGGGCACTACTCTGGATGCAGAGTTGAGCCCAGTCTCCGGGGCCCCGAGTTCCGATGACTGGTATTTGCTTGTCAACTTATAGATCGGATGCTGGAGGTGTTGTTTTGGAATGTCCGGTGCGCTTGTATGACGTGCCCTCAGATTGCTGGTTTTTCTGTTCGGGAAATTGTGGGGTGATGAGCAATTTCAATAGTATAAATAGGTCCTGTCAGCATGGTAGGGAAGAGGAGTCGAAAAAGTTATTCAATCTCCTATACCGAGAACAACTCCTTCTATCCCCCCGCTACACGCGATCAAGCCATCATGTTACCCAGCCCGAACAAGCTGTTTCTGTTAACAGCAGCATTATTTGGACATGCTATTGCTCTACCAGCTACCGTAGATTACGACGGTGAGACCTTACCACACCAAACTTATACTCTATCAATTCCACCAGGACCCAAAATATTCTAACCCAACTCAATTAGTCCTCCCTAGCACCGGCTCCGTCCTCAACCTCGACGTCGCAGCCAGCAACATCACCTACACCGTGCAAAGCAATGACACTATACACACCATATCTGCCAAATACAACGTCGGTGCCTGCGACCTCGCCCGTCTGAACGTCCTCTCCGACCCGAACTTCCTATACGAGAACGAGACCCTCCGAATTCCCGCCCGCGCTACCTTCCCCGACGACTACTCCTGCTTCAGCACGAACAAAACCGATGCAACAGCTACATGCATCTACGGCGGCCCTCACGTGTATACCATCTTACCCGGAGATACGATTCAGAAGATCGCTAATGAGCGGTATAATATCACAACGGATTCGATTCTCAGCTTCACTGCGCAGACAGGGTACATTGCCGCTTTGAATCCCGGTATTTATGATGTGCTAGAGACCGGGCAGACGGTGAAGATCCCGAGTTGTGATAATTCGGCGTGTACGATGGCGGACTTTACGTTTACGTATGGCACGTTGCAGGATTACGCTACGGCGTATAATGTTAGTGTGGGGCAGATTATGTCGTTGAACTTGGGGTATAATCATACGGATTATATTGCGCCGTTGGGGGTTGTGTATGATTGTACTTTGTTGGCCTGAGTGGGATATGGGGGATTATGGTGTATGAACTGTCTAGGGCTATGAATGTTGCTTTGTTAGAAAAGCCTCAAGTTCGGTCAAATACGCGAGGTTTATCTACAGTCTTTTCACCAAATCATTACCTGTTACTGCGGGCTAGAGTCCTCGCAATGTTCAGTTTATATAAACTGAATATCACCATGCGTCACAGCTCTTACTCGGTACGGACCATGAGATGAGGTGGGTTATTCGATCATACCAATAAAAGGCTCTGCATGGGCCGGCTGATCCTGCCCACTCGGTTTCCGATCTCGGCGTTCCTCTCCACGGAGCTGCACCAATTTCGTGTCACGGTGCCTCCTAGCCTCCTTAATCAACGCAGCAGAGTTCCACATTGCCAGTGTCAGGCTAGTAATGAACATGACTGGTGCATCCAAAAATATTGCATAGATCTCATGCGTGAAGAGATACCCCTCCTACCCATTCATCAGCTCCATGCTGCGGTAGATTCCCCGCGCTACCATGCACGTGCATGCGATCATCAGGGAAGATGTAATTTTTCGCAGGGGTTGATTCCGTGCAATCTGATATATGGCGCAGTAGATCACGTATTCGAGTAACGTAGTAAAGACGCAGGTTGAGACGAATTGCCAGATTATTCCTGCTACCATTGTGTAGGTTCCTGGCCAGTAGGAAGTGTGTGCGCCGAAAGCAGCACCAGCAATGCCACCGCCCACAGCTTGGAGAAGAAGGCTCCAGAAGTCGACCGTCATGAAGATTACCAGGTATTGCTTTGGTGTAAGAGGGGATTTATCTTAGCCGATTATGGAAACTATCTGGCCGAGGACACCGTAGATACCGGCTGTCGTGAAGGCGGGGGCTATAGTAGTAGCGCGCTAGTCGCATCCAGTTTACCGAGACGAAATGCTGGGTTTAACAGACCCATTATCAGAGCAGCAAGCTGCATCTCCAGCAGCCTCACAGAGTATAAACAGCGCCAGGCTACTGTACGGGCGAGCCATCCGGTAATTTCCCCGAAGGCACCTAGTGAGAAGGCCAACCCTAGCCAGAGGCTTTTATATTTAAGTCCTTGCCAAACATGAACTGCAAAGAGGCCGGCGAAGAGGACCATGAATATGACACCTGCCACGATATAACCGAAAGGCGTGACAATATCCGGGTCGTACGAAACGCATTGTGGCGTTGCCATGGCATCGGCAGGTCGTTAAGAAATTTGCTCGGATGGAAAAGTGGTGGCTCAACGGGTGGACGGAGCAAAGGTTCAGGATGGATGGAACGGAAGGGACTGAGGAGGCGATAGCAGGCCGTAAAAGGCATGCTTCTACCCAGTCTCATGCTTGTCAAAGGAGTCTCAGGATTTCACTATTATTGGACAGGATGCCACCGATTCCAGGCAGCAAAATACATGCCCATGGCATGCATAGGTTGGTTCAAAATCAGCGAGCCCGACTGGGAGTAGCAGGGGTCCCCTGCTAGTCTGTATTATATTTAGTCTGGGTGGAGGGGGCGGACTGCGATACATCTATCATCTACCGCCATTCCTAGATAATGTGTTGCTAGCAGTCACCAGGGCGCTAAGCGAAGGTCCAACCAAAATCAAATCATTCCCCGTATTTACTTCTAGGATAGTCGTCGTACGTGGTATATTTGGTTGTTCAAAGCGGTATAAGCCGTGCGCCGCTTAAGTTTTATTGTACCTGTCATAACTTGGCATGATCCTGTGGGACTGACATTGATATATAAGAAGACGTCCATCTAGTGACATTATCATTGGAGGAAGACAGATGTTAGCGGCGAGCCACCTGGATCGACACCTAAGCACTATTAAACCACTAAATGTAAGCCTCACCACATGCTGGTCAGAGGCAGTGAATTTGGTGAGGACACTAATGCTTACGCCTGCGCCTGAGACTTACTAGAGGATCTGGTTAGTGTGCCATATTTAAATCTACAAGTAAGTGGCAGTGCCAAATGCCTGATCGGCTGGCGACATCCTTCGAGGCCATGACAGTTTACTCTTGTTTTCTGACAACATGACTTCACTTTAGCCAGGATATGGCAACCATATCGTCAGTAGGCGCCCGGTAGTGTGTGTTTTCTTTATCGTTCTTCACTAATGTCTCGCGTAGATGCCGAGGCCGACGACTCGTCTTCTCTGTATGTATTGGTTAGTAGGTGCTGTAGGCTTGGAGAAGCACCAAAATTATCCCAACAAATCACACTCCGAGAAGAGTATCGAATGTGATGTTGCTCATAAAACCAAATGAAAGCCGGGAATGACTCAAAGGGCACAGCCGACGTCCCATGACCAGAATAAGAAAGAAATGTAATGACTCACGCCTCATTCTGAAGAAGTGCTTCTGGGGGGATACACTCGAACTGGCGAACATTGAAGTTTTCAGGAGTATGCTCCCACCTTATCACCCCAAGGACACTAACCGCCTCTCTAGCAATCCAGTGATAATGAAGAGGGTTGTCGAGGGTTGCATACACATTTGGGATTATGTTCCCCATCATGGGCCGGTTATAAAACTTCACTTCATCACCATGCAGAATAATTCCCCAATAATTTATTGTTCCTGTGACCCATTGAGGCATCCTCATCCAGAAATCGCGCAGCCAATGTTCTTTCCAAGCCATTTCCTCCGGAGACTGTTCGCCTTCCGAAGCAACAAAAACGAGGAACACACCAAACCCGCTGTTCCGCGAAACCAATATTATATCCGTCGAATCTATACCTTCGACCGTCGAGGACTTGAACCTGACTTCAATAGAGAAGCCGTCGGGTCCCCGGAAAGTGTTTCGAAATTGGTTGATCCAGTATATAGTTCTCGGATTAGCTGGGCCCATGGAACCCGAGGTGCAGAGAACATTGTTGGTAAACATGATGGTAGGAAAGCCAGCATCCAGCTTACCCCGGTGAGGAAGAGGATTATTTGATAAGAATTTAATTGCCGCATGCATTCAGATCTGTCATTTATACTGTAGATCCAAGCAGAATTTTATATGCGACTGCTATTGTCACTGGGGGTTTTCCGTTATTACACTATGGTTCTTGGATACCATTTGGGACCGACCATGGCCTCTGCTGCTGTTAGGACGCTTCTCCCCGATAAAAATCCTCTCTCACAAGGAAGTCCAAGTCTAATCCATTGATTAAGGTAAGTATGGCGTCTTAAAACTTAGAGCCTATCTTAATGATGGAAATCTCCCGCGTCCAGGTGTATCGTTGGGACATAATGCACCGCCTACAACATAAACTCATACCAATAAAATGTGAGTGTTGCGGCGGCGCCCCAGCTTGGTACGAGGCTAGGATAATTCCGATCGAAACTTTGTCAGTGGAAGAATGTGGCCCATCATTCCTCACCCACACCCCAAATGTATTCACTTGTATGAAGCACGAATTTTTCTTGTATGATATATAGGTAGAAAGAGTGGCTCGCATGCATTCCTGCTACCCCCGTTTCCCTCACGTTCCGTTATTGCCACCTATATATATCGGCGAAGCAGTGTACTAGGTACATCATATATATCGAAATAGTCAAAAGCAAAAATAAAGAAGGGAAAGGTATTCATTTTGAGAATAATTTATTAGACGAGAACCTTATGACTAGACTATAATACGCAGGGCAAAGCATTAAGACCCATAGTAGTAGTAGTAGTAGTAGTAGTAGTAGTAGTAGTAGTAGTAGTAATTATCCTCAAATTTAGCGCAGCTATTGGCACTCTGTTGAGTCACTAATAGTTAGAAAGATTTTCTAGCTAAGGCAGTCTCCTAGCACTCGCTAGTAATTCCCATCTTTGACTAGGTACAGGCGGTATATCATCTTATAGATTTATAGAACAATAATTATATCTCTTTTATTACAGTCCGGTTCCTTAGCCTTTACTGAGAAATTCCGGTTAATCAGCCTTTGTATATGATATATAAAGGTCTGTAGAGAAAATTTGCACGGGGAGAAATAAATAAGCACTATACTCCATGACCTCTCTAAATTTATATTAAATATATTCTTCTTCCTGGTACTGGGCGTGGGTCTGGTCTCCTCTCTTTTACTAATAGTTATAATAGCTACAGGAGTTGATTCTACTACACTTGCGTATCTAGCATAAGGAAATTCCTTTTCAGATGTTTCGTAAGAGTGTCATTCGGGGTGATTACCACCACACCACCCGGCCACCAAAAAAAGAAAATATTGTGCATCATCCGTGAATCGAACACGGGCCTCATCGATGGCAACGATGAATTCTACCACTAGACCAATGATGCTTGAACTGCGGACCATTGCGTTATCTGATTCGCTGCATAATTAGAACCTATATATATCAAAATTATCTAACAACTAGGTTTTCAAACCGATAGTTTTCGTACTTTTGGTCACGTGCTTCGATCTTTTCCCAGCTAAAAGCAGTATGGGGAAACTTCCCGTTTTTCCCCGCATATTGGTTGCTGGTAATGAGTGGAAACGACTACCAGCTACTATCCATCCCTCGGCACTCGCGAATGTCTCCTCGATGAGGTCCGCCGCGAAGTACTTTCTCCTGAATCCAATTGGAGCCGGTACCGTGATAATCAAGTTGAGTCATAGCCAGGTAGGACTTACTTCAGGGCCATCCTCTGGATTGGCCATATCACACTGTCAATGGCATAGATACCGAAGCCGATGGGAGGCGCTATCCATAGCCGATCGCTAGTGCCATAACCGATAAGAATGTAGATCTACAAATTATCTCCTGGGGCTCAACTGCTACTATTTCTCATTGATTACGCCTATGGTCCTGTTTGTAAAGTGGTGAAATCTATCACGTATGAGCACAACTCCTCCGCGTAGTATCGGCAATGGATTGTTTCCTGCATAGCCTAGTTTCCCGACCTTGCCTGCCGGTATAAAAAGGTGAACAATTTCTTTCATCAATCTTGCCCATCGTTAGCAATTCTCCAATTTTGACAATAAGTTTCACTCTTTTGTCTATTCATCATTATTGCATCGTTTGTGCTACCATGTCCACCACTTCTACCGTCACTCAAACCGCCCTTTGCTCCAGGCCGGACCTCAAGGTCATTAAAAATGGTTTCGGTGCCGAGATTACTGGCCTGGATTTCACTTACGGTGTCACTGATGAAGCGTTTCGCTTTATTGAGGATGCGGTAAAGGAGGTTAGTAGTAAACTGGTAACAAATTCGTGCGAAACCATACACTGAGACTATTACAGTATGGCTTTGCCGTTGTCCGTAAGACAAACCTCGTCGACGAGACCCACCTCGAGCTGGCTCGCAAGTTTGGTGAGCTTGACGATGTAACGCCCTACAATAAAGCGGGCCGTGTGCACCGTCTCAAATACAACGAGCTCTTTGACGTGGGTAACATCGAACTTGACGGCTCCATTGTGGATATAAACAGCCCGAGAGGTGAGGCGAATAAGGTATGTAGTTACTCTCCCATTCAGTACCATGCCGAGATAGAGAAAGACGAATAGAACTGACTGTCTCCAGGGTAACTCTCTGTTTCACACGGACTCTAGCTTCAACCCTCGCCGAGCCGGTTACTCTCTTCTTCTTGCCCATGAGCTGCCGCCACCCGGGACTGGGGGCTCTACTGCCTTTGCCGACATGAGGGGCGCCTACCGTGACCTTGACGACGATTTCAAGCACTTCCTCCACGAAAGAAACTTTATTGCCCGTCATTCCATCCTACATTCCAAGAAAATGGCTGCTCCGGAGCATTTCAAGGATGTTAACCCTACGGACCATTTTATGTCCCGCCACTTACTACTGCAAGAGCACGAGCGCACCGGCATTCCCACTATTTACCTCGCCAAACATATCCACTCACTCGAAGGTGTCTCCTCGGAAGAATCTCAGAAGATCCTTGATAGGCTTTTCGAGCACTCCACTCAAGACAAGTACGTCATTGAAGTGGAATGGATGAATGTTGGTGATATGATTGTCTGGGATAATACATGTACGATGCACCGTGCCATCAGTGGCGAGTTCATGACCAAGTATAGGAGAGACATGCGGCGTGCTACTGTGCATGATGACAGCAGTTTAGCATGGGGCCTGAATCCCAAGAGCGATCAGCGGATGGGGCTCCCTTAAAGCGTCAACGTACTTTGTACCTAGATCAGGCCAATGACGCCATTGTCGCGACGAAATCATAGTGTAGCCAGCAACAATCAACCCTAAGCACCTAAATATTAATATTCATGTTAATTCTCGGTGCGCAATCACCCTTACGTAGTGATATGCAGTCTGCTTTGTTGTTGTCGCCACAATCCCGCAAGACACGGCTTCGGCAATGGTTATCGGCTATAGCCGAGATTCTCCACATCATCCCCCTCATACCTCTGAAAAGACCTCGATTCTAAAGATTTTTCGGAATCACTACCTATTACCGATGCATAAAGGAATTCGGCAATCATGACTGCCAGTACAGGTAAGAGGTCATCTCGTGCCTGCCTGCGATGCCGTAAGCGCAAGACCAGATGCGACCTGTAAGGATGCTCTTTACATCAACGACGACGCCTTCATCTGCCCAGGTAGCGGGCTAATACGGCTATAGTGATACCATCGGAGAACCAGGCAAAGCTCCCTGTGTCTTTTGCCATGATACTAAGAGCCAATGTGTCCTCATCAAGTCCAGGCGAGGGGGAAATCTTCGCCAGCATCAGCACAAGTCGGGCACTTCGCGACGGCAGAAGACTCCGCTGCCAACAAATTCCGGAGACTCGAATGGGCCTGACGTGGAACCGGCTAATAGCGTGTCTGATGTGACCGGAAGTTCTTCAGATGGTGAAGGCAGCGTTGGCAGACAGAATCCTGGAGATTTCCTAGCTATGGAACTCCGAAATCCATCTGATGCGCTGCAGATACTAGCCATGTCTGGTCAGGTCCGGTCCGGAAGTCCGCTTCAAGCTCAGTTCACCAGTACGGCAAACTTAGAGGAACAATTTGACGCTGCAGCTCAAAGAGCAAGCGCGTCAGACACCAACCAGTCTCAGGGCTCACAAGGCCACCAGAGGCCTTCGGCGACTATCTTTGATGACTACGAGTTGGTAAAGAGAGGCGTATTACGCCCGAGCCTAGTATTTGAGCTACTACATGAGTTAGCCACACTTCATGGAAACTCATCTATGTCTACTGACTGAGACTAGGTATCACAATTATTATCATCCGTATTGTCCGATCGTCCCTTCTCATTTGCTGGATTTATCAAGAATGAGCCAGATTCAACGGTCTGAATACTTTCTTCTCACAGCTATCCTCACCATTGCGTCGAGAGACAATCCCCACCATTCACTCACCCATCGTTATTGCTGGGATCACACCCAACGCCTCCTGGTTGATGTACTCCTGGCACACCCCTGGACCCAAACCCCAGCAACTGTCCAGGGACTGTTGCTTTTGGCGGAGTGGCTTCCCCATATTCAAGTTCAAGAAACATCATCTGAATCGTCCAAGAATCTGTTTAGCGAAGATAGAACAGCTTGGTCGCTTGTTGGGCTCGCAGTTCGGCAAGGCTATCTCCAGCGCCTCGACCAGGCCGCCTTTCGTAGTTTTAGTCACAGTGGGTCAAAGCAACGAACCGAGCAAGACAGGATTGTCTGGGCTTGTAAGTCTTTATATCTTTGACTTTGGCTTTCAATGTATGTCCTGACATCAGTTACAGATATTTTTATTGCCGATCGTCAGATATCAGTCCGACTTGGGCAGTCATTCTGGTCCCGAGGCCCGTCTCTTGCCACAAAATTCACCGCCGACGATTTCCTGAGTCTTCAGCCTCGTCCGGAGAACGACAATGAGGACTATGCATCGTGGCTGCAAGCATCTATGGAGCTGATACAAATCTTGCATAATGCTCATGCAATTCTTTACTCATCCAAAGACCGAACATTGGCAATGGTCTATGAAGGTGATTACGCCCGGTATCTTGATGACTTTCGAACTTCCGCAACCACGTGGCGCTCGGCATGGGGCAATCTAGCTGTGTCCGCTAAGATAAGGACAACTCTTCTTATCATGTACGAGTATATTTGCCTTTACACGAATGCCTTTTCCTTCCAGGCGGTCCTGACGAGGGCTTCTCGTCCACACGGATCATCCAACAAGGGACAGCAGAATGAGCGCCCATTTGGCGACATATTATCCAAAGGCATCATGGCATACCCCGATGGTCGGTACATATTTGATGCTATCAGCGCAGCGATGAATCTGTTGGCTCTGATGAATAGTCTTGATCCGCAACATGTGCTATGCTACCTACCGTCTCGTTATTATTTGTAAGGCTTTTAACCATCCAGATTTACCTACTACTTACGCCTATTTTCAGGTATGGTGTCTATGCAGCAGTCCTACTGCACAAAGCAGACCGAGCAGGGGCGTTCCAGTCCGAAGAACAGCACCAAGATATTACCACCTTAGCCCGCAATTTCATATCTGTTCTAGAAAAGGCAGCGTCGACTGAATCGCACATCTGCCACAGTTACAGTCGGATGCTAAGGCAACTATGGAGCCGGCGGGAGAAGAAGAAAACTAAAGCTTCACGCAGCCAAGATAACACGGAGTTGAACCTTGGCGACCTGCACAATCTCTCAACACCCCCACAACCGTTTCTATTGGCTCAAGAGCCCGATAATCAGACATGCACCGATGGCACCTTGGGCGACGCCTGCATCTCACAACAGATAAGCCCTCTACCAATGGAAAATAATGTGTCAGAGTTTCCCTCTGTTGAGGGATATTTTCTTGGGTCGTTTATGCCTGGTATCGCTGACTTTAGCACTCCTCATTTCGATGAATACTTGGCCCAAGAATACTCCTTGATCGGTGGTGCAGATGGTCCCCAAAACTGGAACTCAGTAGATCCTAATGTGGATTCTCACATTCTTGATTTGTAGTACTACAATGACAACAGTACTTATAATCGTGGTTCGGGTTACTGCATCGTTTTGGGTTCAACGGAATTCCGACCACTTGCTCATTCATGTGGCCTTGCCTGTCCAACACACTTCATGTAGCTTGGATATTGCGCGTTATTGGAAAGAAAGTGACAATTTCTCTTAAACTTTCAAGAGCTCGATCATGATAGGATATTTCGGCAAAGGTCCCGCAAAGCTTCGCGCCCGCGATAAATGCTAGTTCCGCCTAACATAGATAGCGTCGGACACCCGCAGGAATCCCGGTTTTTTCTAGCTAGCCCTAAGCGGCCATGTGGCCCGACAAGCTCTTTGGCCTCCCATGTTTGGTTGCCACTAGTCTGGGCCACCGCGCTACCTGTCTTAACAGCAGGTGAGAAGGCCAGTTTTACACACGAATACACCATTGAAGCTTATTCTATCTTTGCCCATATATCACCCAGTGGCACAAAATAAAGTGTAGAGAGTGATGCGTAAAATGCTTCCGTCCATGACAGATGTCTTTGTTTTGCAGGAATGGGGGAA
Source organism: Aspergillus sp. DX7217 (assembly GCA_037042595.1). NCBI lineage: Eukaryota > Fungi > Ascomycota > Eurotiomycetes > Eurotiales > Aspergillaceae > Aspergillus > Aspergillus sp. DX7217. The sequence continues at coordinate 6,219 of JAXQKR010000111.1, read as the reverse complement.
TTAACACACTTTCATTAGATAATGGTTCAAATGGGATTGTCATGGGGGGAACATGGGGAGCGGGGATTTCTGCCGAGCCGTGGGTTAGTGTTGGTAGTATCCCGCTGTCTCAACCAGAGCGGGGTTGAATTCCCCGGCAATATCAATTGCCACAACGTCCAGTCAGATTATATTCCCTTATTATCTCTTCCTATCTTGTTTGATAAGAACAGGTATTAAAGGCTTTCAGTCCGTTTATATCCACCTCCTACTTCCTGTGGAAATTAACAGCTAGCAATGCGGTACCTCGCATACCTTGCTTGACCTACATATCCCTCTGAAGAACGCCACTAGCCTAAACTGATAAGCATACAAGCAAATTGGGTGCGTGTATCGAAAGGGTGTAGAACAAATATTTAGCCATCCGTCCCATTGGCGGGATACCTCGCTTTTTCAGTTGATTGGCGCCGCCCTAATGCAGGCGGAATGCAAGCGATAGCGTCAGGTGCGTGTGTGTTATCTTGCACCAATATGGTGTGCTACAGCAAATCGTATTAGACACCTTCATGTGTCCAGAAGAGGAACAGGGGAGTTATTTCTCATAAGAGCGCTCTTGGGAGAGTCCCATTTCTCGATATTATTCATTATCACTTCCTTTTGTATTCCCTCATGTATGATTAAAGCAGCCCACCACAGGGTCTACAGGGTACACAGAAGATGGCTGACTACAAAGATCCCATCTTCTTGAGCAGCAATTCTGATAAAGAGAAGGCGGATGCGACGGGTACCAAGATCGATGAGTCCGATCTGCAATCTCTCCTAGATCAATTGCGGCAGATCGTGGCTGAAAATGAACTTGACGTCAACTTCCCTGTTCAGATCATCGCTCAGGCGCGCGAGATCCTCGATGCCGATACCAAGCATATTGATCTCTCTCAGCTGCAGGAGGTTATTTCAGATATTGAAAAGCATCGTGACCTCATTGAGAATGACTCCCCCTATCCGGAGGTCCGCGCTGTGGTCGACCCAACTGATGACCCTGAAATCTCGGCCAATACTTTCCGAGCCTGGTTCCTGGGCATGATAGCTACCATCGTCTTCACGGGGGTCAACCAGTTCTTCACCCTGCGCTATCCCACTATTGTCATTTATTCCATTGTCGCTCAATTGCTGTCCTACCCCTGCGGGGTCTTCATGGCCAAAACCCTGCCTACGCGCCAGTGGAACCTGTTTGGCTGGAAGTTCAGTCTGAATCCCGGCCCCTTCAACCAGAAGGAACACATGCTCATCACTGTTATGTCCAATGTCTCCTTCGGCGGTACCAATGGCACAGCCTACGTGACGTACATCTTTCAGGTGCTGAAAGCCAAATCCTTCTATAACCTGACATCGCTGTACGATCAAGCCGGTTTCCAAATCCTCGTTACGCTATCCACACAACTACTGGGCTACGGCTGTGCCGGCGTGGTACGCCGATTCCTAGTGTACCCACCGTCCATGATCTACCCCAAGTGCCTTTCAACCATCGCTTTGAACAAAGCCCTACACAGCGATGAAGGCCGCGAGCGGGTCCACGGCTGGAAGATCAGCCGATACCGCTTTTTCATGTACTGCTTCATAGGCATGTTCTTCTACTACTGGTTCCCAGGGTATATCTTCCAGGCCTTGTCGTACTTCAACTGGATCAACTGGATCGCCCCGGATAACGTCAAGCTAGCCATCATTTGTGGTACTATCACCGGGCTTGGCCTCAACCCCTTACCCACCTTCGATTGGAACATCATCTACGCACTCTACGACCCGATCATCTATCCCTTCTACGCATTGGCCAACATTGGTATCGGCACTATCCTGGGAGCCTTCTGCGTCATTGCCCCCGTTTACTTCAGCAACGTGTGGAAAACCGCTTACTTCCCCATTATCAGCAACGATGTTTTCGACGACACGGACAACACGTACAATGTCACCCGCGTGCTGAACAGTAAGGGCGAATTTGACCTAGAAGGCTATGAAGGTTACAGTCAACCCTACCTGACGGCCGGGTACTCCGTCATGTTCTTTTTCTTCTTCGCCATGTACTTGGCAACTATCGTGCACGTCGCACTCTACAACCGGCGAGAGATCTTGAAGGGATTCCGCACCATATGGAAATGGGGCAGTGCGCGAGAGGAGCACGAGGACGTCCACAATCGCTTGATGAAGCAATACAAGGAGGTCCCGGAGTGGTGGTACCTGGTTGTGCTGGCTGTCTCGTTCGTGTTCGGCTGCATCGGCGTCGCCAAGTATGACACCGGCATGCCCATCTGGGGTATCGTCTTCGCCATCATCCTCTGCCTCGTGCTGCAGATTCCATACGGCATGGTCTACGCCATAACCAACTCTGAGGTAACGAACAACGTTATTGCCGAGTTCATTGGAGGATACGCCATCACCGGCAAACCTGTCGCCAACCTCCTCTTCAAGGCATTCGGATATATCGCCTGTGCCCAGTCCGTCCAGTTCGTGGCTGATCTGAAGCTGGGCCACTATATGAAGATTGCCCCGCGAGTGATGTTCGCAGCCCAGCTGGTAGCCACTATCGTCGGCGCATTTGTCTCCCTTGGAGTAAATGTCTGGGCTCTGGCCAACATCGAGGACGTGTGTTCCACCACCCAGCCGGACAAGTTCACCTGCGCCGGTGAGTGATTTTATTCCCCAAATTGATGTTTCCTCCCACACCGTCCCACATTTTCATTTACTGAACACATACAATAGGCGCCCGAGACTTCTATACCTCCTCTGTAATCTGGGGCGCCATCGGACCGCGGCGCCTCTTCGGCGCAGGGCAGATCTACAACCCACTGCTATACGGCTTCCTCGTTGGCGCCCTCCTTCCCATCCCCTTCTACTTTATCACCAAATGGCGCCCCCGCTCCTTTCTCCGATATGTTTATATCCCGCTGGTATTTTACGGGATCTGTGATATCTCTCCGTACAATGTCACGTACGCGTGGTGTCCGATGGTAGTGGGATTCATCTTCAACTATTGGATCAAGAGACGGTGGCAGGCGTGGTGGGAGAAGTACGCGTATGTGTTCACGACTGCTATGTCTTGTGGAGTGGCTATCTCTGCCATTATTATCTTCTTTGCTGTCGAGTATAAGGAGGTCGATTTGAATTGGTGGGGGAATGAGGTCTCATATGCGGGGTGTGATAATGATGGGTGTACGTTGTTGGCGATTCCGGAGGGAGGGAAGATTTGATGTTGATCCTTTCTTCCTCTGGGGTTTTATTTGGGTTTTCCTGTGGTTGTTCGATGGAGGAGATGTGTGTATGTATGTAGAGGATAGTAGAAAAGCAATAAGAGGAAGCATGGTGATGCATGTAGGGGCAAAGATCCGAAGCAAGAAAAGGTCAAAAAAATGGGCGACACAATATTTCAGAGTCTAAGGCAAGGTCCTGATACGGATCGAACACGGAACCTCTCAACTAAGTGACATGAAAGACCCGACGCGAGTGATTAACCGTTAGACCACCCAGGTTTGCCCTGAGAGAGTGACACCGTGAAAGGTTTATGAGTGGGCCTACTTGTCTTGGGTCACCGCCTTGGGCAGGCTGCAGCCTGTTGATAGTGAATGGATTCGAGGTCATGTGAGTCATTTTGGGAGTGGGTATGGTATCACTGCATGTATTAGTACCATATTCAGCTGTAGCAGACTATACACGAGCTGGCTGTATTGTAATTGGTGATATTGTAGGAGAAGGGGAGAGGGCCTCTAGTAGATGCTAGCTATTGTATAGAACGTGATAAGGACGTACAGATAAGGAGGGTGCGGATATTATATGACATCAGCAGTTTCTATCTACTTGTATTTATACTTCAGATAGGATTCTAAGGTAGGCCATTGCAATCGAACACCTTTTGTCAGGTTTCGTCCTCGAGTAACTGCAAAGTTATTGAGACTTTCGATCCGATAAACGGAAGGGATGGAACTGGACGATAAACTTGATTGGGGTTTCACTATTTATACACCTTCTCCTCTCTAAGCCTCTCCAACCGTTTCAACTTCCCTCGGAGATGCCCGATCTCATCCTCCAGCTCCTCCTTGGAAGCCACCCAATACTTCAACTTCAATATCGCCGCAGAAATCAACAAAAACCCAATAGACACCAACGGAGACCACTGTCCCACTTGCTGCGGCGTCTCCTGTGATGGTCCATCTTCGTGGATATAATACTCAATCCACACCACAAAAGCAATGACCGTCAGCGGGCTCACAATAATACTAAACACCAACGCACATAGAATTATAGTATCAAGAAGAAGCCTCAGCCACGAGCCCAAGGCGTGTAAGGTAAAGAGACCCCCGGTAGGTCTCCACACAGAGAGCTTCTCCCTCGTTGAATCCATCAAATCGGTTCGATGAAGTTGAGACACGTATATTGCGGAGCGGAAGTCCTTCCTTAACCCATTGAAGATGTTCTTCCTCTCGACCCAGATGCTGCGTACTTGAGCTGAGGGAAGACGTGATCGATACGGAAGGATCTTAAACAATAAGAGGAAGAAGTTCACGATAACGGTAAGGACTATGAGACTGTAGATGTAGCGTTTGGAATAGACGACTTCGTCCCAGAATTCGCTTCGTTGGTGAACGCGGTAGTCCCCCGTGGCGACAATCGCCTCAAGAGTGGTCTGTTGGCGCAGAATCTGCGTCGTGTTGAAGCAGGGATAAAAGCAGACGCCTGGTAACTGATCGAACATGGTGCTGTTGCTGAATATTTCCCAGACACTGTTGTTCCAGGTTGAGGTGCGCTGCCATGCCTCCCATCCATCACTAGAGACGGTGCCCATGGGTGGAAGATCCGGGTAGCAAAAGGTGTATTGGATAGGAGTGTCGCGGAGAGTGGGCCAATATATCAGGGCACAGATAGACCCTGCAAGCATTAGAACGTGCCATAAGCCGAAAAGTATATAACGAGCTCTTTCATGGGAGAAAGCACGCGACCAGCATTGAAGAGGCAGGAAGGTGAGGTAAGCTGTTACTACTATGGCGAGAACGGCGTCGGCATCTAGCTCAAGTGCAGCTGGACTCAGTTCGATTTGATCGGCCCCGGTGATTAGCGATGGGAAGCTGTTCCATAGCGAGGTGTTATCGGAGACTAAGGGGATTGTTATGAGCTCGTAGGGATTGTGTTTCGCCGGATTGGAAACGAGAATGAAGGCTTGAATGGCGGCGGTTCCGGCATATGTTGCTGCCGCACCCAGGAAGACGTCTGCGAGCCAGCCGGTCCAGCGAGTGACACAAGTGGCTAGAAGGAGGGCATAGAAGAGATAGCGCGGACACGAGTCGTAGAAGGTGCTGATGGGGTAGGCGCAGATAACCTCTTCCACTACGAAGAGAGGCGTCTCGCTTGTCTGGTTCATTCCAATGTGGCTGGTTGCATCCTCGCCAGGTATCAGTGTGTAAAATGTTTCCTTCGCACTGCCAGGAGCTGGCGGATTTCACCGATCCTCCCAGGGGGTGAACCTCGAAGAACAATTAAGGTTCATGGTTGAATCTTAGACCAAGTGGAGACCTCGTGATGTCATCACACCCGGCAGAACTTCAAACAGCCCTACCACGGAGACTATGCAGGCAGAGGTTCTTAAACCGAGTTGAAGACATTTAAGTTCTGCTACTAGGCACAAAATTCGAAGCCATCCGACTGATTGTCCTTCTCTTATCTCACCCACAAGGGTGCTCGTAACAAGTACCGCCGAACGAATTGACCAGACTCACAGTAATTGGAGCGTCCGTGAGCAGAGCCAACAGTGGATGAAGAAACTATTTAACCCAGCTATGATTCATATATAAATTATATAAAGATTATATATAGCTTAGAGAGAAAGATTCAAGTGAGATTATTTGAGATTTTACTTATATTGATCTTTTTATAATAAATATCTTGACGATGATGGTATATATATATATATATATGAAAGTGTGAAAATAGCGGGATTTGAATTCGTGATTACTGAATCTAACTTGCCCAAGGTTAGTCAGTCCTCAAATTAAGTGCCACAAAATGTAGTGCACTTCTTTTTATTCACCATTATCATTCACCACGAAGAGAAGAAGAAGAAGTATTAAAAAAAAAATAAATGGTAAGTAAGAAAGGGAAAAATTAGCCAAAAGAGGAAGGTACAAGGCCCGAGCCGCGGATCGAACGCGGGACCTCTCGCAGATATGCTTGGGTTTGTATCCCTAAGCGAGAATCATA